>WBNM01011272.1:288129-393138 GCA_013399055.1 Ramphastos sulfuratus | reverse complement strand
AAAAAAAAAAAAAGAGAGAAATGCCTGTTAGTGCTTCGATGAATAGGTATTTACACCCACACTGACAAGGATCACCTGGACCAGGTGAGCCCATGTGCTCCTGCAGCCCCAGAGGACTATAGGGCAGATGGGTACTGTGCAAAAGCAGATAGGTACTGGGGACTTCCCTTTCACACGCGGAGAGAAAAACAGCATCTCACAGGCATTCCTAAGAGCTATGTAACATGTCAAGCCTCTCTGCTCCAACCCTCACCCTCTCCAGTTTCATGCACTTCAAAGCAGCTGCTTTAAAATACTCCGACTTCAAAGCACAGTAAATTAAGCTCCACAGAAAGTCCATTCAGCTTTTTGTTTAATTTGATAAAAGCTCATCAGGCCATTCAAGTTACCTTCTGGTCAATACTGCCTCAAGAAATCTGCAGTTCAGCTACCTGTGGTTTTTCCAATATTTCTGTAAAGCATTACTGACAGTATCTGTCGGCCTGCAAGCATCAGGCCTTTAGTAAACGTGGTTTTCAGGGCCACTTTTGTACCTTTTATACTACTGGGAGTGTTTTTGTGGTTTTTTTTTTCCTGTAGAGCTCTTAATCTTGTGGGATTTTTACTTCCTCTTGGTCTAACAGCCTGGGATCACCAGCATTTCTCCTGTTTTAACCTGATGACATGCCATGCCCTCTTCCATTTCTTGCTAAGAAAAAAGATCGGTGACAGTAAGAATGGTTTCGCTCTGACTAGGTTTAGCTTTAGGCTAGACAAAATTACTATTAAGCTGGATACTTTAATGTCTATTGATGAAGAACAATAAATATGCTCACCAGAGTCCCTTGCATCACAGAGGATCCCAAAGCACTCTACAAACAGGGTACTGGGTCCCTCATTCACCATCAAAACATTCTTGCCGCTAACTGTGCCAGCAACACTACATAAAAGTTAGTTAAGAGGTGAAACAGAGAGCAAATCCTCCAAGTGAAATTACAAGGAAATTAAGGGAGGTAGAGTATATTGCTTCATCGAGAAGTTGGCCAGAAGACTGAACAGCACACCTTTTTAATGACCAAAAAGGGGGGCAGGCTCCCTTTTCAAGACAGAATCACGAGAAATGCAAGGCTGCTCCTCAGGTCTGTGCTGAGCCTGATGTGTTATCAGCTGAAGCAAGCACAGCGCACGCAGGGCCCGTCAGCATGGCTCCTGTGCTTCTCACTCCACAGGCTTTTCATCTAAGCTTTATCAAGAAAAAGCAATGCCCAGCCTAAGAGCTTTGACAAGATCCCAACACACTGGTAACAATAGAAAAATACACAGAAGATTGCATGTTAAGACCTCTTCAATGTTTCTTATTTAAATAAGCCATCACGCTGGGAGGTGAAAAAATATCCAGTGAAACAGATCATTTAAAGAATATACGGGATCAGCCTCCCCATCCACCTCCCCTCTCACCAAGTACTGACCTTGCTAGCAGAGCAGCAGTCTCATAGATCTGAGATTTCCTACCACATATTACAAATTAGGATACTCAGTAAAGGGGGAAGAAAGCAAAAAAAAAAAAATTTTTAAAAAGCTTTTTTTTTAATACATAGTGATCATGGGAAGCTGAACAGTATCCTATATAAATACAGTCCTGTTGGAGTAGCTTTTCCTCCTTGCTCTACACCTGTTCCTAAAACTTTGGGATGCCATTAGAGAAATAGATTTTCCCTCTTTACTCCCAAAGTTTTAGGAATGTGTCTGCATACCTTGCAGGAGGATCTTATTTTAAAAAAGGCGGCAGCTCTGTTTTAAGCTCTTAAATCCCTAAAGACAGACAAAAGAAAACACAGGATGAAGTAGAAACACTATTGATTATGCATAATTGCTATAATTAATTTGTAATTAGTTCATTAAAATATATAGGCATTGGAATTATGCTTGTACATTTCTGGGAATATCCTGCAAGTCACTTGGGATATGCTTATCATTTATTTGATTGATGAAACATTATTAGAAAGACAGCCCATTAAAAATTAATATATGAGAGTAATAATTTTTCAATCTGAGCATTCAGGTTTCTGTGCAGTTCCTATTCTTCCTCTCGGAAGTTTTTTGAGCAACACTGTCTTTCAAAGTGTGACATGGGAAGCACAACTCTGCAGACAACTGAGGCACAATACCCTTTATGCCAAATGTGTAGTCAGTTTTGAGAAAATGAAGTGACAAAGACCATAAATTATGTGTCACAAGAGCATTTGATACATCTAATTCTATAACCAAAAAGATAATGGAAAGGTAAAAAGCCTCGTGCCTCAAAACAAATACCAAACACGTCTGGATGTGGCACATAGGGATATGGATTAGGGTGAACCTTATCAAGTAGGGAATCAGTTGGACTTGGTGATCCCGAGGGTCTTCTCCAACTGGAATGTTTCTGTGAAAAGCAGAAGGAAGAAACTTCCACAGGCCCCGTAAGCAGCCTGGTCTCTAATTGCTTAGCATTCTTCCACTTCTGCAGTGCATCTGGCATCACTCACTGTCATAAAGCAACACGTCTGCACAAGCAGGATTTCAGGGGTTCTGAAGGACTGCAGATAACAGTCAGTCTCTCACAAGAAGTGACTGACATGGGATGGTATCCACTGGTACTGTGGTAGCATTCTAAAGATGCTATCGTACCTTGATGTAGGGAGGAAGTAAGATGGAATAACACCCTTCTTAGAGAGAGTCAGTCCTTATGTGTGTAGTTATAAGCACCATGAACAGACCACCTGCTCAGAATCGCCTCTCAAGAAGTTTTTTTCCTCCTCACCCTGCCTCCCTTAACACTAACAAGAGCCTAGAAATGTTGGTCTCTCATTCATGCACTGATCCAGGAAGCCAGGCCACATGAATACCCACCTTCATTTAAAATGAAAACCAAAGATCTAAAACTAAATTATATAATTACTCAATAGGAACAAAAGGAACATACACAGTGTAAGTAGTGTCATTTGCCATTATAAGGCTTGGATCTTTTCTTGCAAAACAGATTCTGTGCCACCAGGGGAGATTTAGGTTGGATATTAGGAACAATTTCTTGACTGAAAGAGTGGTCAGGCACTGGAACAGGCTGCTCAGCGAGGCGGTGGAGTCCCTGTCCCTGGAGGTGTTCAAGAAATGAGTAAACCCACTAAAAAAAATTTCTGGTTTTGTTGGGTTAGTTTGTTTGTTTGTTTTTTTAAAGATGAATTTTTTTTTAATTGTTAAAAAAAAAAAAAATAAAATAAAATACAGAAAGCAGAGTTAGATCTCCAGGTCCTTTAAGCTACAGCTAAATACTTTGTTGTAATTGTATGCGTCTCAGCATATCTGCTTTAAGTATTCTGCACAGTCTCCCAAGAACCACACAGATTTTTTTTTTTTCCCCTACTTCCTGCCTCCAACCTAGCATGGACAATTATTTATTTTCTTTGCCCTGCACTCCAGAGCCTGATGTATTTACATAAACACACACACACTCACAGATATCTCTCTATAAAATTAATCTGCAGATAATGAAAAGTGTAAAAGATCTAAGAGGCAAATCCCAAACAAAAGAGCATACTTTCTACATAAATATCTTGAAATTATAAAGATCTGAGATTAAGTGGTTTACCACTCATTTAGAATTGATTAGAATGTATTTAAATTTAGCTGAAAGTACCACAACATTGCTCGTCTATTTGCATCTGCAAATAAGTAAATAAAAAGCCTGTTATTAAAGCCTTCATTAATTCTGATTATACGAGAACTTAAAAGCAAATCTGTGTATTACTGCTCTGCAAAGACTCCTAGCAACTCTACAGTAAAGCTGGCACTGCTACACAACATGTGTCAGCGAAAATGACTAACAGGATCTATTTTCAGTAATCTTAAATCACACTGGTGAAATATAGAATTAATGGGTTTGCATAATACTGTGAGTATTTTTTTTTAATTCTAATTCATTCCCAATTCATGCATTATTGTATCCAAAAAGTGAATTTTATATCACTTGACATTTATGCACAACAGTTGAACACATTTTATTAAATGACAACGTTTAGGCAGTGCTCAGATGTTATGTGTATATTATTATGAAGAGTGATCCAGCTATTTTATTTCCTTTTAAATATGATGGCTGGAGGTTTAAAAAATACATCATGTGAGCTAGAAACATGAAGAGCATTTCCTTCTGACAACAGATTTTGAAAGTATCTATATATTTTAATTAAGGATAGTATTTTTCAAAGAAGGATTCATTAATTTTAGCAAAGTTTCCACTAATTAAAGACCTGCCTGTTGATTTCTAAGGATTTTAACAGTTTAACCTGTCTCAAACTGGTTCTTCTTGGAGAAATCAAGTTTGAAGCTATGAATGACTTCTGAAAGTCAACTTCTCCCAGAAACTCTACCAATATCTCTGGCACACTGATTTAATAGTTTAAGTAGAGAAGTGTAACTGAAAACTTATTAAGTTCTTCAACTGCCATTCTTACCCTATTACATTAAATAAATGGGTGTTTACAGAAACTTGAGCGTGCAAGACTGATTCACTTGTCAGCCCTGTCCGTCCCAGCAAAACTGCCTCTGCAAACTCTTACTTTTCACGGCTTGACTCAAATCCTGAGTGAAACTTTCTATGACCTGAGTGGGATCCAAGACCTTAAAACCATCAGGTCTCTATGCTTCATTTATAAAACAAAGGTGACTTCAGGCAGTGAGGGGAGAAAAAAGCAAAATACTCGTTAAATTTAGTGTAACATCATTTCCTATGCACGAACTAAGAAAGTCTGCTTGCTACACTCACAGCTGAAAAGTTAAGTTAAAAGAAAACAAAACTCAGCCTCTCCCCAACATTTATCCATTAAACTCAGTTATGAGGGGGAGTTTGATTAAAGATTTTGCATGTTATCACATTACTTCTCCCTACACAGTTTCCAGATCCAACTGCCAATCTGATTACCCAGTAATCGACATCACAAAACTTTAAGGCTCTATACAAGACAAATGATGAAAACAACTTTTAGTTTTTAGTTATACTGAAGAATATACCTGATAGTCTAAAATGCTGAATCCTAAACCACTTTTGTCTTTCTGCAGTTCAATAACCTTCACATCAGGAGACCATAGTGCTAATTCCCCTTCTTCCTCCTCTGGATTAGTGTCTTCCTCTGTTTTCACCTGAAAGAGAAAAGCTGTAGTTCAAATGCTATTCTTCCAGTTCTTTACAAACTCTTCAATTCCTTCAATTCCTCTACAATTCCTTCAATATCCTGGTTACTAATAGCTCACACATGCCCTAAAACACAACCTCAATGAAGGGCACACATCAAGCTTGCTGCCTTGATACTCCCTTGGGATTATGCCTACATGTTTCAAGCACTGGAGCTCAACACGGCATACAAATACTCATGTATTACTCACATTAACAGTTATAATATTACTAACCTGTTACATCTTGATGAACTTCAGCTGTCCCATTAGATGCATAAAGGAAAAATAAGTATCTTAGCATAAAAGATTTAATCACAGACAGCTAATAGACCAAGCACATCTGATACTCGTGGTATTGAATATGCAAACAAATAATTCTTATATTGCAGCTGTAAAAAGATAGCTTATAATTTTAAAAAGCAGTTTCTCAATTTTTCTGCTAACATAGTAAAGAATGAGGAAGAGTTACCTAATTTTGTTGGGTAAGGACAGCTTCATAAATACATCTTTCAGAAAGGCATATTGTCTTGTCTAACTTAAAATGTGTGCTCTGCCATTACTGTTATTTTCTCAATATTATCTTTATAAAACATCAAAGTATGAAGTCCCAAAAAAAAATGTTAATATCTTGTACCATTAACTTCACACTGATTTAAACTTGATTTCTTCAGAAAAATATGCCTTTTACACCTCTAGAACACTGCCGTGAGGCAAAAGAAAGAAACTTCTTCCACACGCTCTTCTTTGATACTTTTGACAAAAGAAAGCAGAAATATTGTGAGATTGCTCTAAGCAGAAGGCACCCTCTGCTCACTTGCTATCATCTTATGGCAATGATGTGCAAATGACAGGATGTGTGGAAAATGTTCATCATGCAACATCGAAACCCACAGTGGAACAAGTGTTACTGCTACAGAAAGGACCTTTTACAAAAAGTCATAATACTGTGCACCATACCCATGAAACATTCATATTTCTTGCCTAAATCTCCACCTTAGAGGAAATTAGATCAGAAAAGATGAGAAGTCAAGGTGTAAATACTTTGTATAAATAGGAACAACCATTACAAGTGTCAAGCTTTAGTCTGAGACTTTAAAGCTTCTGCAATGGAAAGAAACATTAAGTTTCATTTCTTTCCAGTTCTATAAAAACCTGCTCAGAACATGGAAGTAATCAGCTAATGGTGGCAAGGATGTGATTTACTATAATTCAGAGCTCTCACTCACCTATTAAGTGTAAGAATGACGAATGGGATGTTCACAGTCAGCATGCTAGCTTGGTGATTTACCTACCTTGTATTTATAGTACAATGAAGGTTCTCATGACCAGCCTGTACAAACTACAATAAAAGCACCAGTGTGGCAAACTATCTTTCACCAAGAAGCAGCAGTCCTTTACAAGGCCAAAGCGATTCAAAGAATTGGGTAGGTTGGAAGGGACCTTAAAGGTCATCTAGTTCCAACCCCCCTGCCATATCAGGGATACCTTCCACTAGACCAGACTGCTTGAGGCCACAATCCAACCTGGCCCTGAACACCTCCAGAGAGGGGGTATCCATGACCACTCTGGGCAACTTGCTCCAGTGTCTCACCACCCTCACTGTAAAGAATTTCTTACTAATGTCCAGTGTAAAAATTCCTTCCTCAAGCTTCAATCCATTCCTTCTTGTCCTATCACAACAAGCCCTTGAAAAAAAGTCCCTTAGCTTTATGTGACAATTTAATACAAAATTGCTCCATATAACTATATACTTTAGGAAATGTTAATTTAAGACTGAAAAGTGATCTGGATCAAATAGCAAAAGGAAAAGAGAAATGCTGTCCTTATAAATCTAAATCACCATATCAGAAATCTGTGCATTTTCTCAGAAAGCTATTGTCCTCTTACACAACTGAATGGCATGAAAAGCCTACCTTTTGTTCCTGGGGAGAAGCTCCCACGATGGGTTCATCCACAAGAGACTCTGTGCCATCATCAAAAAGCCGTCGACAGCAAACCAGCGTAAATGGAGGTGGCACTTCCTTTAGAAAAGTGATCGCCTCCCGGCGTGATTTTCCACAGAGCTGAACCCCATTTACCTACACACAAGAGGAAAGGCATAGGCACACAAAGATAATTAAAAGTTAATAAACCAGATTCTTTTTTATTTTTTTCTTTTTTCTGTGTACAAAGAATCACAGAAGTGTTTTCACATAATCACACAGTGTTAGGGGTTGGAAGTGGTCTCAAAAGATCATCAAGTCCAACTCCCCTGCCAGAGCAGGATTGCCTAGAGTAGGTCACACAGGAATACATCCGAGCAGAATAGACCTTCAAGATCATCAAATTCAACATGAATCAAAGCAGAGTAAGTGAAGATAAGTGAAGATTCTCTTCAACACTTCATACCCAAGCTGCAATGCTACTGTTGATGAATTCACATCTGATTCTAGAAAATACAGCACGTAAATATACAACATACACAGACACACCTCTGCCCATAGGTACTTGAGGCAGAGCCTCAAGACATCTCACTTTACTCTGCTGTGGTAAAACCTCACCTGGAGCACTGCATCCAGCTCTGGAGCGCTCAACACAAGAAGGATGTGGACCTAATGAAGCAGGTGCAGAGGAGGGCTGCAAAAATGATCAGGGGGCTGGAGCACCTCTGCTATGAGGACAGGCTGAGGGAGCTGGGGTTGTTCAGCCTGTAGAAGAAGGCTCCAGGGAGACCTAATACCATAGCAGCCTTCCAGCACCTGAAGGGGGCCTACAAGAAGGCTGGAGAGGAACTGTTTCCAAAGGCCTGCAGTGATACGACAAGGGGCAATGGTTTGAAATGAGAGAAGAGTAGATTTAGGCTGGATATTAGGAGTAAGTTCTTTACTATGACTCTAGAACATTGCAACAGGTTGCCCAGGGAGGTAGTTGAGGCCCCCTGGAGATATTCAGGGTCACGTGCAACAGGGCTCCGGGCAACCTGATCTAATGGAGAATGTCCCTGCTGACTGGGCAGGGTGGGGGGGTGTTGGACTGGATGACCTTTGGAGATCCCTTCCAACCCAAAACATTCTATGATTCTATGATCTACTTGTTTTTCAGAGGTGCTCAGTCTTGGACATGACTACAGATCAGTCTTACTTTAGTCACCATTTTCTTCCTGATCACCTCTGCTTTTTCCTTTGTACTTGTTAGGGCACAAATACAGCTAATACTGCTGGGAAACACAGAGCTCCTCCTGCACTATAACCCAGCCAAAAAGAAGAATTCAGAGTGGTCTAACTGGCCTCCAACATGGTAAGACAAACCTGCTATGGATATTTTTTTCTGTAAGAATTACAGCAACTGCTGAGCTATCAGGCTCATCCATTAGTTAATTATTTAAGCAGAAGTATCTACGCGTAAGGATTTTTTAATGCATTGAGAGTGGCAGCATGGTGGAGAGTTACCAGCACTTCTCAGCATGCTGTGATTGATGGAGAAGAGCTACCACACGCTCCCAGGCAGACTTGGGGACTCCTGTTTCTTCTTTTGCAGCTGCCAGAAATCAGCCTCTAAAACACACAAGGTGCCCTACACCCCATTCATTCACCACACCACTCCAGCTCAGCTGTGCCATCAAGTAGGAGCAAGTTAAATTTTATAACAAAAACTAGAAGGACACAAGGAAGCAATTTATTCCTAAAAACAGAGCACAATGAAATTAGCTAAAATTTAGGTGGGGGGAAAAAAAGAACATACCATGCTTTCTATCACAACTCAAACACATCATTAAAAATAATCAACATTCAACCTCACTATATATTAAAAAAAACTCCTTGCTGATCACATTTTAATCCCAACTGTATCAGGCCCAGGTAGAGCTGCTTGTAGGGGAATGGAGCTGTCACTTTTTCCATTGCAAACCCCTACTTAAGGGGATTTATAACTTGGCTGCAAAAATATACTCTGGGCTGAACTTGGCATATATAGTTTTAGCCCTAGAGCACATTTTTATATTGTTGGGGTTTTTTCCCAGCTACAGAGTAGAAAAAAAAAAAAATTATGCTCACTAGGCCTGGACATATCTATGAACTTAATTAAGCACACAGTAATAAGTAAATCTGTTAAAAATATACAATTAAAGTTTCCTAAGTTACTCTAGAGCACTGCATTATTGCTTTTTGTACCATTTTTTGTTTAGTGGCCAAGGAATTTAAACACTTCTATCATCCCATTAATTCCTTCCTTTAGGAATGAAGTTTTCTTCCATTAAGCAATAACTGAAGAAAATGTTTTAGGTCTTAGTGATATTGGTATGAATTTTTGATGTTAAAGGGTGAACAACAAGTAAAAGCAAGAGAGCTGTATGCCTAACAAATGAATCTTCTAGAAGTCCTAATTCTGTTCCCATTAATGTCAATTAAATGTTCTTTGCATCCACTATTAAAAAAATGTTCTAATTAAAAATATTCCACAAAGATCAGGTATTTAGTAGAAGTCAATGTGTTTTCACTTGCAGGCTCAGATACTGATAGACAGACATATACATACTCACACAAAATCAGTATTTTATTAATACTATCAAATATTTCTCCTGAGCAAGCAAGTCTGGTCTGCCTCTGATAACATCAAAGTTGCCCAAATACCTCTTTATACATATTTAAACAAACTGATATAGTAGCTCATACACACAAATGTCTTTCAACACTCAGCAAGCAAGTTATAATGCATAACAGGAACCACTATTCCTCAGATTGTTGTAAATCTCTTCAGGAGTGACAAATATTAAGAAAGATTAGCCACCAAAAAGGCTAATGTCAAGTTGCTCAGAAGACTGAACTAAAGGACTAGAGATACAAATGCCTTCAACACAAATATTATCTGTTAAAACATTTATCTCTGTTAAACATCTATCTAAACATTTATCTAAACATATATCTCTGTTAAAATATCTTGTTAAAACATTCCAATCATGAAGTCACTAAGAGGTCACAGGACTTTGACATTTTGTCCATAGAAGAAGAATGAAACAGTGAAGAAAAATGAGTGTGGCTTCCAAAGCAGTACTCCCAACTGCTGCCACAACTAACTCTTGAATACAACCATTGCACACAGAGCAGCCTAACTGGAATTTAACTGAAGCATTTTTAAGAAGGCTAGGTAAACAACATGTATAACTACTTGGAGCAAGTCTAGAGAGGAGGCATAAAGATGATCCAAGTACTGGAGCACCTCTGCTATAAGGATAGGCTGAGGGAGCTGGGGTAGTTCAGCCTGGAGAAGAGAAAGCTCCAGGGGACTTTTTATAGCTGACTTCCAGTACTTGAAGGGAACCTCTAGGAAGGCTGGAGAGGGACTTTTCACAAGGGTGTCTAGAGACAGGACAAGGGGGAATGGTTTTAAGCTGAGGGAGAGTAGTTTTAGTCTGAATCTTAGCAAGAAGTTCTTCAGCATGAAGGTGGTGAGACTGAAATAGGTTGCTCAGGTAAGTTGTGGATGCCTGCTCCCCGGAGGTGCTCAAGGCCAGGATGGATGAGGCCTTGGGCAACCAAGTGTAGTTGAGTTGAGAGGTGTCCCTTCCCATGGCAGGGACGTTGGAGTAGACAATCTCTAAGGTCCCTTCCAACCTAAGCCATTCTATGATTCTGTGACTCCTTTTGTCTTTTTTGTTTGTTTTGTTGTGGTTTGTTGTTTTTTTTTTTTTTTTTACCTCCAGAAGTTCATCCTCCACTTGCAGAAGACCAAGTGTTGCAGCTGGACCATCTGAAGCAATTGATGATATATAATGATGTCCATCAAATGTGTCAAGCTCAACTCCTAATCTCAAAGTGTGGATAGGTAATAGCTGCCAAAAGATAAGCACAGCTGAGCATCTGTGTCTTTATCTACCACAATATAAATACAATCATGATTCAGTAGCTCACCAAGTTAAAACTAAGCACAAGTAAGGTGATTAAGTCTCCATACCGCTGTCATCTGTGTTACAGTGTCCATATTTCTCCATACAAACTGTCTGCACAAATAAGATCAGCCAGCCTGCTCTTTGGGGTGAAAGGCAATTTGAACTGTATTTTAAATACAGTTCCTAAAGTGGGAAAAAAGCTGAGTTTTCCACAAAACTGAAAGAAACTTCATAATCGACACAAAACTTCATCACAAGATCTGTCTTATTCCCTTTGGAGCTGCACTACTTCGGAGGTAAGAAAAATATCCATGAAGTGTCCTCTGCAAATAGCTAAGAATACTGGCATCCTTGTTTCTGCAAGGTGAAATCACTGATTTTCTGGTAGCCTCTTCCCAGAGGGTCTCCTTAAATTGGAATTTTTCTCTAGGGAGCCTCCAACCAGTAGTGTTCTAGGTCTACAGTATGAAACTGATATACTATCCAGTCAAGACAGCAAAGTCATGGCAGCTTGGGGAGAAGAGACGATCAGCAGTATCTGCTCCTTCAGTTTTGTCATTTTCTGGCTTTTTACTACTTAGGTTGAAACACCAACTATCCTGGTTCCCACTTAATTCTGGATGTTCAAGTAAAAGGAGCAATCCATTAATCCTCAACATTCCCTCAGACCCACGTTTGATTTTATTGACTTGCTCAACTGAGACATCCCCACGAGTACATAAAAGCATCACCTCTACAAACCCCTTATGCACAGCATTAACATACAGATCTTGGAAACCACAGAAGACTGAAATTAATTTCAGTTATGACCATTTTGATTAAATGGATCTCCCTTTCCCTGAGCCAGGATCACTACAGCAAGCTTCTTCTGCAAGAGGACCACGACATTCAGTCTTTGCTCCATTCTGTACTGGTTTCTGACAACTGAATTTCAGTGCATTTAAAATACCTCAAAATGTGAGGCTTATATCCGTAGTTTGAATTTTGGTTTGTTGGTTTTCTTTCATTCCGGGGTGTGTGTGTGTATGCATGTTAAAAGGTTCATATGACCATATACTAACAAAGAGGTATTGGACCACTCCAGAATATTGGCAGCCTTTTTCTGGAAAAGTTAGAGCCACAAACCCACTAAATTTCTGGAACACATAAATCCGGAATTGTGTCCTGCCCTCCCAGGATCACCCTGCCAACATATACCATGAAGGAAACTGTGATCTAAGTCATACCTTTGAGTACTTCTGGAGCTCTGAATCATCTGTAATGGGCATATCCACACTCACAACCTAAAAAAAAAAAAGGAGAAAAAAAAACCTGTACATCACAACATTTGTCAATAGCAGGACAATAAAGACTTTACCGGAATGATGAATTCTGGCAAAAATAATATCTTTTTTAAAAAGAGATAAGCAAAAGAAACTGTACTTAAGCAAAGTCACATGGATGCAAAGTAATTTTAAACAAATGTTAGAAAAATCTCCCAGACAGAAGAATGTAGTGATTACATTCTATTAGCAGACTCCAATATTCCCAGTCCCAAAGCCCATGTGCCAATTTCAGTCAAGTTCAGTAATCCTGTATAAACACAAAATGCCATTATATTTGACACAAATGCCCAAAGTGACTTGCTAGTCAGAATTTGAAAAGCATGATAGCTGAAGTTAGCACTTCAGTCATCTGACATCCAGACTAAACCACCATCTTCTGCATCATGTTTCTAACATGGCTTGAAATGCATGAGTTTAATTGTCAAATGTGAATGCAAAGTGAATTAGTTAACAACAGTGACAAAAAAATCCTTTTGGTATACCTTTCATTTTTCTAATATTAATAAAATAACCACGTTTTTACAATAGTTAATTTTTTTGTCATGTTATTCCTTAACACAATTTATTTATCTTGAAAGTAAACCTTAGAAGGTTATTTACTCCAATTTGAAATGTATTGAGATGACATCTTTGGCAATGTACAGACTGGAGTTCGGGGCACTTGAGTTTGATGTGTTTGGGAGGATTCCTTCCCTTTTTAATTTTGGAGCATATCTATCCTTAGAGGGAAAAGAGTTAAAAAATCAGGTAACTTGAGGCTCTTTTGGAAATTTCTAGTTTAACAAAGTATCTACAAAACAACACCAAGCCTCAGCTTTTGCTTTTGGCTTAAATTTTAAACAGGGCTTCCAGCATCTTGTTTTCCAGTGCCTAGGGTATTTTTCCCAACAGAGAATCCATTTCATGTCCATTCAGTTGTGACTAAATGAATCTGTGACTAATAACTCCTCAGCTTGACTGCCCACGCTCAGGTACCTGGCAACAAACACCACACAGATACCACCCTCCCCATGTAGATTTTCAGGGTCTTTTTATATTTCAGCAGGACCTCAGCTCCTTCCACTGGTACCACAAAGGATCAGCAACACAGAAGCAATAAGTGACACCAAACCCTCTCATCCAACACTTACTGCCTCTGGAAAGAAATAATTCTGAGAGAATACCCAAATGCACAGGCACCCTCAGGGTGACTTTCAAGGAGCTGAATGTAGGAGTGAGGACAGCATGAAGCAGGGACTGCACTATCAGGCTGAAATCAAGGTGCTGGAGTGTGTCCAGAGAAGAGCAGTGAGGCTGGTGAGGGGTTTGGAGGGCATCATATGCTGCTGAGAGAACTGGGGTTGAGTCTGGAGAAGAGATGGCTAAGGGGAGATCTTATTGCTCTCTACAACTACCTGAAAGGAAGCTGTAGTGAGGCTGGTGTTGGTTTCTTCTCCCAAGGACAAGAGGAAATGGGTTTAAATTGTGCCAGAGGAGGTTTAGATTAGACATTAGGAAAAACTTTTTTACTGAGAGAGTGGTGAGGTGTTGGAACAGGCTGCCCAGGGAGGTGGTGGTGTTGCCATTCCTGGAGGTGTTCAGGAAGCTGTAGATGTGGTGCTTCAGGACAAGGTTTAGCAGTCATGGGGATTGGGCTATGGTTGGATCTTACAGGTCTTTTCCAGCCTTAGTGATTCTACGATATTGAAGGTAGCCAGACAGGACTTTAGGTAGGTACAGATAAGAAGAGCTGGAATAACTCAGGAATTACTTTCAAAATGGGATGCTACAGTAGTTTTCTTCTATTATTTACAAGGACCAATCGTTAACATTTTCACTCCTGGCATTTTACTGACAGCAGCTAAATAATTAGAAAGGAATGGTTTCACAAACTAAGCAGGTTCTTGTCCTCTGTGGGAAGTGTGATAGTGCTAAGGGAAGTAATATCAGACTCTTGAAATGTAAGGATGGGAATACCAAGCAACTGAAGTGGGCAGCCAAACAGATTTATTGCATCATGTACATAATCTTACACGAACTTCAGATCTTAAAGGAGTGCTAATGGAAAGAAGAGAAGCAAGTTTCTCAAGGCAATTCTTAAAGCTACTTTAAATCTTCCAGCGAGTGACTGGAGCGATGGCTACTTCAAGTAGTAAAAATAAGTGTCTCTAAATCAACTGGACAAGCATGTCAAAGACAAACAGGGCATTTTCGTGGTGGTGGTGAGAATTTTTTAAGTCTTCAGGAAGAGCACTGTCTGGAGCCTTTTATCTGTACTCACTGGCTAAGACAGCACTGAAAAGCAGTAGTGAATTACAAGTTCAGTCAGCTCCTTAGGACAATTCATCAAAACAATCTTTTGCTTGGCAATTATTTAATATGAAGTGAAGAAATATCTAATAGACACTGGCACCACAAAGTTGCACTACGGTGAGTTACTTCCTGTTTTCCCAGCCAGTTTGATAATCATTCTTTCATTCTTCTAATAAAATTTTAAGATACTTTGTGAAATGCAGGAGCTCTTTGCTGAGCCTTTTTTTTTTCCCAGGGCACAATAAAATAAATAGATTATAAATGAAATCATAAAAATACCACGTTTTAAGTGGCTGCTATGATGCAGATTTAAAAGGTCAGTTGATTTGCTTAAGTTACTCTTCTTGTCTTCTATCTGTGTAACAATAGCATCTATATAAACATAATAAAAGAAAACCCCAACAACTCATCATAACACTCCTATATTTCAGCCTTGGTGTTAAGGGAAACAAAATTTGATGTTACTGATCTGTTCCAAACACTAAACTGTTCTATAAACAGGCTGTAATACTAAGTTCACAGATCTGTAATTTAAAGAAATAACACACGTGACTGTAGTTTATTGAAAGATAACATACCATAACTTCATATTCAGGTCCCAGCAGGTTTTGCCACTTGGATTTCAGCTCATGCACTGGAGGGAGTAGGACTCTTCCTAAAAAATAAAAGTGAATATTAAATTTACAAGCATATTGTACATTCAGAAGTGCATTTACTTCTAAATACTTCAATAAAACCTGAGTGTAAATGAAAGATTAGAGGTAATAGCCCCCAAAAAGAAAAGCACACCAAGCTGGGTCTATCAAACAGTGCAAATCAAAAATGTCTTTCTTAGAAAACAATGCAAAATGTCAGCCGCTGCTAACGTGTGATTTATTCAGCTGAGAAGCAGAAGAGGTGATGCTTGCACTGATGAGATGCGAGTTCTGCACCATATAGTACTGTAAATAAATCATTCTTTCAGGCTGCAAAACAAATTTCACACGACTTCATAATTTGTTGCTATAAAAACGCTTGCCACTCCAGGGAAGCATCATCTCCCACCAGAATGAACCCCCTTAAGAAGTAAAACACCTGACAAGATATTGCTGTTATCGAGGGGCTGTGTCAGCACAATGCAGTTACAGACTTTATTTATACATTTGGCAGGTATAAAGGCTTGTCTAGTTTAATTAGGCCAGTAAGTAACATGAGCTTTAATATAAACTCCAGTTCTAAACCAGCCTTCCGTGGGAACTTGCCTATCTTGACATTTATATCTTTTCAGCTTTCTTACTTATGCAACCAAGGCAGTATTACATTCATGTAAGACAATTTGACAGAGCTAGACAGCATAAAATGACTGGCTGCCCTGCATTTGACCTCATCCAGAAGCTCAGTGCACATATAAAGTTCCAAGGCGAAGCAACGTTTAACTGGGAAGAATCAAGCTCTAAAGCAAATTCCATCTAGCAGCTACAGCAGAGGCAACTGAGGGCCGAATTTCCCAAAACTGTTTTTTTTTTGCCCCCACCCCAAGTGACTGTAATAGTTTGTCAGATGTCTAGACAAGGCACAGACCACTTAGTATTGCTGATGTGTCACGCTGAAATTTAGAACGTAAATCACAAGCTCACATTTTGCACACAAACTAGCGAGTCAAATATCTCGAGGGGGGCGGAATTTTGATGACACCAAGAGAAGCCCAGACCCTACCACTAGCAAAAGCCAGCACAAAAGGGCATGTCAAGCTGCCTCTGCTTTCAACACCTTTGTAGACTGCAAAGATGAAACACGAGCTTTTAAAGACAATCCTCATTACATCATTTCATAACTTTGAAGTTTTCCGCTCATTAAAAGCAAATATTTAAGATAACTGACATGGCCACATAACTGATTATTGTACCTCTTCCACTCGCTTTCTGTCATGCCAGATAGGCAAATTCTGTCTGATCTGCACTGAGAAATCACACCCCTCAGAGCCTAACAGCTTAGATTTCACTTGGAAAACATTCAAAGCACCTTTAACCCACAGGCTCAAGGAGATGCAGATATTCAAGGATTCCAGTAATTCAGATAACTATTTTCTGTCACCAAAAAGAAACTCCATCAAGAATAAAAACTTGTGAGTACAACCCACAGTTCTCTCTGAAATACAACAGCTCCTGAAAATAGGGAAGACAAAATGTCCTAAAATTATCAGCTCTGTGTTGAGGCTTTTTTTTTCCTCCACTGAAATTCCACTGAAGTGTCTGAGAAGTTGCCTTTGTGAGGCTGATCACTGTCTGTACCTTTCAACTGCAGCAAAATCAGAACACCAGCACATTGTTCTACTCCCACTATTAGCTGATATACATAGGGACAGAAATCCTTTAGTCTCCTTTTCTGCTACTACAAAGTTATAGCATGAACACACAGGACCTAAGCAGCTACAGTCCTTCTGCAGCCAAATACAGATTTTAAGGTTCACCAGGAGTAATGAATCTCAGGGTCATATTCCAAGTTCAGTTAAGTAACTGTAAGCTGTGTTCAGTTGGCTGAATACAGATTTTTTTTGTCACTTCCAAAATGCATTACCAAAATCTAGGAGTTGTTCAGAGCAGCTATGTCCCCATTTGAAGTTTCCCCCTTTCTTTCTTTCAAGCATGCTTTGAAGTCTTTGCTGGTAACTTCCCCAGAACTGTGGAAATGTTAGCTGGAGGGATTTGGATTAAATATATTCAATTCCAATGATATCACCCAATCCACTTTAAATGCTCCTTTCCCCACCCTGCCACCCCAACCAGATTTTTCCACATGGCAGCTAATAGGAAGTTGCCTTCTAGTCTCTTATCCAGCTGGATTTCTCATGACCTGGGATACATACCACATCTTCTATAATGTGCAAGGCCCGCAGAAGTGAAAACACTTCCCAGGGACAGCTTTCATTAGCAACAGCTTCCAGTGTAGTCTGCCCTTCTGACAGTTTCATATTTCAAATTAGCAAGTGACAAGAATAAATCACAACTGTATTGGAAAAATAATCTTTCTGGGTCAAAATTCCCAGCATCTTCAAAACTAGGACCTTTTCCTCTCGTAATTTCCTCATGCTTTCACAAACTCACTCTAGAAGGATGTGTACTGTACTCTAGCATAGTTCATTAATGCACTGCCTCTATCTGCTCTACCGATGGATATTTTCTCCCAGCCATCTTTAAGTGTCTGACTAGCATCATCATATCTTTTGGGTTTTGAGTACTGCTGCAAGGCAAAAGAAAGCAGTTCTGCCCAGTCTGCAGTCTTGCAGATGCAGCTGTGAAGTTAATTGCCTCTAGTCTGCTAACAGACAGTTTCAGGCCTTGTGCACACTGCATCCCAAACCATGTTGCCTTTGTAACAGAACTGCTTAAGCACAGCTTTGCCTGGCCAGAATTATTGTTTAATACCTCTCCAGGAAACACAATTTCGTAAGAATTTCACACAACTGGGCTTAAAGGGAAGTAATACATATTTTATAAAACATACCTTTTACATTAAACTTCCAAAAGCATTTCCAGAGTTTAGTCAAAGCCTTAAATTAACACTATTTACTTTAGCACCACTATAATGAAGTGCCAATCACCATGTCCAAAATAAGCACCTATCTTTGGAATTTAAAGTTGGCCATTAAATTCTATGCCAGGGTGAAATCTTAGACCTCGTATTTCGGCAGGAGTAAAATTTGCAGGTATTTTGACTTTTTAACAGAGATACACACACACAGCTTTTGCAGAACCTTGCAACGTAAAGTTGTTCTCTCACTGTGAAAAAGCCCAGTTTGATCACACAGTGATATTTGCTTACCACTGCATGCCATCCTGCTGAGTTTGTTACTCACTCTCCAAGCCATGCCCCTTGCATTATCCTGCTGGCCTATGGAGGATCAGCAGGGCTAGATGGTATCACAGGCAACGTCCAACTGCAAACAAACAGTATCTGCACCATGCTCCGAAGAGCTCCAAGGAAGGGGATTATGAGAATCACACAATACAATTGAAGAGGAGCCACTCACACATGCATCTTGGTTACACACTTCTTCTGAAACTATGGGCTGTGGAGTATTTATGGGGAGGCAGTAGAACCACAAAGCAGCAGACTCCCAAGCTATAAAAAGAGCTCAAAAATAGTTTGATTTTCAGCAGAACAGGAATCACTAAGGCATATGTAGATAACACACCTTGAAACTAGCAGAGTTTGGTATCTTCAAGGCAGTAAAAGCAATTTTAGTTCCAGGTATAAGGTGATGCTGGCATTGATATCCTATATTTGTACAGCACTAGGTATTAGGTAACAAAGTCCTCACAAAGTTCTCTTTGCATCAGAGCAGACATCTGCAGCCTGTGACACAAGATAACCCAACCAACAAGCAGTCAGGAACTGACTACAGAAATATCGTTTGCTTCAGTAGAAAAAGACAATGCTTCATGCACAGAAAGTCCTACAGTAAAAAAGGGCTGGCCAAGTGACACAGGACAGCATGTGCTGCTCTTTTCTAGCCTCTGCCATAGCAAGTGTAAGTCCTCCTGGCTCTTCTGCCCCTAACTACATCCCACTGCTAAATCCTTAAGTTATTCATCCACTGTAACTATAAATCAGTATAAGCTTTTCTGCTCATGCAGCTAAAACAATGCTTTGATAACCTCACATCTCAGCTACTCAATCACCTCTGTTTTGGCTCCCCATTTCTGGGAACATGCAAAAGTCACAACAAAGGATGTCTGGTTACAAGGCTTGGACAGAAAAGTAAACCAGAATGGAACATAGGAACTGCTACATTTCTCTCGTTTCCAGGTTGTCTTTAATGCTGACAGATCTTCCACAATCACAGAAAAATTGTTATTCATTGACAGCCGTAATTTAGAATCCTCTATTACATCTACATATCTTAGAAACTACAAGGCATAAGGATAATTTATGCTGACTTTAACACAAGCTGTAGAAATTCACCCAGAAGTTCCAGTAGAAGAGCCCAGAAATCTGCAGGAAAATTGAAGGATGCCTTCTGGAAAGATCTCCAACCTTGATTCAGAAGTCAGCTAAAACTCAAAGCAAGCCATGCCAGCTTTGTGAACTGCCCCTGTGTCCAACTGCCTTTCCTGTTAAAAACACTTGCCTAATTCGAACTCTCTCAACCCTGGAGACATCATGAAATACTTCCTCTTGAACTCTATTTCCAAAGATGAAAGTGGTAACAAGGCAAATTAGGAACACTTAATCCAGATTTTCCAAATAACTGACCAATCTGATTGCCAAGATAGACATGTGGATGAAGACTATAATACACCTCAACTTTATCAAAGCTCTTGACACCATTTGCATCAGCACTCTCATTCAGAAACTGAAGAAGTATGGGCTTGATGGCTCCTAAATAGGCAGAAAACTAGATGGATCGCTGGGATCAAAGCCAACATTAACTAATGGCTTCACAGTCAGTTATGAGACAGTCAATAGCTACAGGGCCTCATACAATACAGTATCTTCAGTGATTTCCATTATGAGACAGAATGCACTCTCAGCAAACCTGTGGAAAGTGCTAAATTTTGGGGATAAGGTGGGATGGAAGAGTTGACAGAGCCAGCAGAGAGAGTTTTACTTCTGAAGAACCTGAATAAAAAACATTACATTACAAAAGCTAAAGATGGAGTAAACCACAAGAGTCCATCAGTACTGAAAATGGATTCCTCCTGCAATCCACAAGAAAAGGTGCTATGCTGGACCTAGTCCTATCATAGAATGGCAAGGTTGGAAGGGACCTCAAGGATCATCTAGTTCCAACCCCCTGCCATAGGCAGGGACACCTCCCACCTAGTACAGGTCACTCAAGGCCTCGTCCAGCCTGGCCTTGAACACCTCCAGGGAGGAGCAGCCACAACCTCCCTGGGCAACCTGTTCCAACAGGTTAGTCCTCACCAACAAGGAAGGGCTGGTGAGTGAAGCGAAGCTGAAGCGTTGCCTTGGCTGCAGTGACCATGAAATGGTAGAGTTTAGGATCCTCAGGGTATCAAGGAGAGTGCATAGCAAAATCACAGCTCTGGACTTCAGAAGAGCAGACTTCAGTCTCTTCAGGGATCTCCTTGGCAGGGTGCCATGGGAAATAAGGCATTTGACATCCTGGTCNGGAACTGTTGGAGCGGGTCCAGAGGAGGGCCACAAAGATGCTCAGAGGGCTGCAGCAGCTCTCCTATGAGGACAGGTTACAAGAGTTGGGGCTCTGCAGCCTGGAGAAGAGAAGGTTTCAAGGAGACCTTATAGTAGCCTTCCAGTATCTGAAGGGGGCCTACAGGAAGGCTGGGGAGGGACTATTTACAAGGTCTTGCAATGACAGGATGAGGGGCAGTGGGTTTAAACTGGCAGAGGGGAGATTTAGACTGGATGTTAGGAGGAAGTTCTTTCCAGTGAGGGTGGTGAAACACAGGCACAGGTTGCCCAGGGAGGTTGTGGCTGCTCCCTCCCTGGAGGTGTTCAAGGTCAGGTTGGACAAGGCCTTGAGTGACCTGTACTAGTGGGAGGTGTCCCTGCCTATGGCAGGGGGTTGGAACTAGGTGATCCTTGAGGTCCCTTCCAACCTTACCATTCTATCATTCTATAATTCTAAAGGCTCCAAAGAGACATTGTAAGATATCCTATCCACCTGTGTTATGTAGAGTCTGCTTCCTGTCATTTTGAAGATTATCCTTCTGTTCTTGGTTTTCCTTTTTCTTAGTGTCCACACTAGTTTCAGGCTCTACAACTCCAGGGAAGGCAAAAGTTGGAACAGTTGTCTGCACTGTGAAAAGAGACGGGAAAAAGAATTAAAATCACATGCTACAAATTATATGAAGTAGGAAGATCAGTAACTACTCTTTGTTTTTTTTGGTTACACATGAGTTTTGCACTCAATTTTCCTGAATCCCTCATTTCTGTTTCTTTCCATTTCTCCTCAAATATTTCGTTTTCTACAGTGTGCCTTTACGGAATGCAGGGTTACGTGGTATCTAGACTTAATTGTTGCATTAGGTAGCTGTAAATGGAGAGAAAAATAAAATTAGTTGCTGAAAGAAAAACACAAAATATTAAAAACTGATTACCTCTATCTGAAGGCCTTTCTAAAGAAGCAGTGGAAGATGATTTCCTTCTAAGCAAGGTAAGGCGTACAATCTGTCCTGTATTACGCAATGCCTCTACCACTTCTTGGTTGGTATAATCCTGTATATTAACTCCATCAACCTAAAACAAGAAAATCACATCATATAACAGCAATCACATTGCATTCTCAGGCTGTATCATACACTGTAAGCAACATCCACATCATTTTGTGCAGAAATTACAGGGTTAGTCACCCAAGACAGTAGCGTTTGCAAAACAATCTCATTAAATCAGTCACATCTCACTAATTAGATAACATTTTCAAAGTGTATTTTTAAAAGGAAACACAACAGTAATTTCTTCGGTCTTCATGGAGCAACAACAAAACAGAATTTACTTCTCTTATAAATATGCACTGAGTTCCCCCTACAGTAATTTTTCTTGAGGACTATTGTGGATGAAGCTTCCCAGCAAGAGCAGGCAACCTAGAACTCAGTTCATTAGCACTGTTAGTCATCATCTGGATTTCTCACATGCCCCACACAAGCCCATACAGATAACTGTTCACATAATCCGCTCTGAAAAGCCCAATCTTTACATTAATTCTCAGCTGCTCTAATTTACACTCAAAACACTCCATTCCCCTCACTGTTAGATCATGCATCAAGAGGGGCTTTAAGTGCAGCTTTGCAGGAGAAAGCACAGGGTTCTATGAATTTTGGCCCTCACAAAAGGAGAAGCTGACTCTGGAAGGTCTGGCATAGCACACATTTGAGAAGTAATTTAAAATCATATCTCTATAAATATTATCTCTTAAAACAAAAAGACTCTGTGATTCATTCCTGCTTGAATGCAAAATTGGCCATTATTCAATTCACTGTTATGCAATGGGATTTAATTTTCTACACATAAAGCTTGGGTTTTTCAACCTCAGTTGTGACTATTAACAATTTGGTTGTATCTACACTGTGCTAGGCAGGCAGTAAGGACCATAAGCATCATGCCACATCTTGCAAATCTTAACCATGCTCAAATCCCATACAGTTCAAACAGAAGCTGATGCTCCTCATCTTTACTTCAGACCAAAAGTCAAGGTTCTTCACTCTCTGGAACAATTCAAATGCTTCCCTCTTTCATAGTTAACTTCTTTTTACTGCTTCTTTGAATATAAAAATCATTTTTAACCACAGCAAGCCAAAGCTTATTCCTGTTACAAACCTACCTAAACAAACAGGAACCACCAAATTATTTCCTCTGCAAAGAAGAGGAGGTTTAATAAGTTTTAGGAAGTCTTTACTATGCTGTTCTTTTAACTGAGATGTGTAACGAAGTCTTTCTTCTACAATGATATATAAGCAGACTATTTCACTTACAGCAACAATTTTGTCATGAATGTGGATTTGGCCATTGTAGTCAGCAGCACTACCAGGTATTACATTTTTCACAAAAATCCCTGAAGGTTCTGTTGGCAGGGGGAGGGAAGGAAGAGAAACAAGTCACTGCATTAACCTAATTTGTTTCTTTTCTTAGTAAGATTTTTAATTACAGGTTGTTTCATACATACACACACACACACACACACTCTACTTCTGGTCACAAAGCTGTGATTCTGTAAACCAGCAATATTTCAAGTTACCACTCTCACAGCTTGACACAGAGGATCTCCAGTGGAAAAAAACAGCACCGACACCACCACCTCTACACTGACCTCAACATGTTTCCCTTAAAATGTCTCACAAAAGGCCACCTCCTCAATGCTTCTTGTGCTTACCCAGGCTTTAAACCACAATCACTTAAATCCATGCTGCATTTGATTTCAATAGGACTACCTAAGCTAAAAGTAAAGTATGTGCTTAAGTACTTTGATCAGCACTTCAATCACCTTACAGCTAAAGAATTTAGTACTTTAAATCTTAATGAAAAAGGATTTTTCTTTAAGAAAATGTTTTTTTAAAAAGAGAAACATGGAAATCAGAAAAGCTGTCCTTTGTCATGCTTGATGTTCAGTTATTAATTCAAATTTCTAGTTGGAACAAGGAAATAAAACCAAATCAGAAGGAAAAGCCCATTAAAAAAAATCCAGTCATGAGCTGAAATAGTAACCCTTCCCTTCCACAAACTCCTGCAAGATATGAGATGCTCTGTAACTCTAGTGAATCTTGACTTCATCTTTCCTTTCCTGAGCACTAGGCTTCCTCAGACACCTGACAAACACAGTTGGTCCATGCTCAGAAAATAAATTCTGCCTTTTCCCATTGTGTGACACATGCTGCTCCCCAACCTTCTACCAGTGTTCATGGCACTAGCCTGGATTCCTGATCACTAGCACGAGAGGACCCCCTGGGAATGAAGAAGACTAGAGAGCAACTCCATCTCCCTCACCTTCCCACACTACCTTCTTCAGTCCCATGAGGAAGAGGGGGCATAAAAAGCATTATCCTTTTGTGTAAAACTGCATAGTCAGTTGAGCCAACTTTGAAGATGTTATCATTTGTGGAACAAATATTTGAAAGCTGAGTAAACAGCATTAATTTATAGAGGATTCAGGGGAAAAAAAAAATCACAGCTGATTCACATTCCCATTTCCTAGCACAGGTACTCTAACCTGTTTGTCCACTCAAAGACCTCATCTTATGAAGGTGGCATACACATCAAGCACAGCAAAGCTGTGTTGAGCTATTTTGCACATATTGAAGGTGCCATTCAAAAAGTAATGCAAACTCTGGGGACATCCCATACTGTGATTTTTAAATTCTTCTTAAAACGTGCTGTCTGAACTATGCTATATGCCACAGGGGCAAATGTGCGGACAGAAAAGTCTGCGTACGCAGGAACTGTCTGTTACAGCTTCTCTTTCATAGTAACAACGTAAGCAGGTAAAATTCACAAATCAGGAGCTAAATAAAACTCCTGAAAATTTTTTGTGGCTGAATTTCACTTTGCAGCAAGTTCTCCTTCTTCAGAGATTTTGATGGCTGCATTTTTTCAGAGAATCACAGAATCTTAGGGGTTGGAAGGGACCTCCAGAGATCACTGAGTCAACCTCCCCCCACCAGAGCAGCATCACATAGGGCAGGTCACACACTAGCCAGGAAGGTTTTGAAAGTCTCCAGAAGAGACTCCACAACCTCTCTGGTCAGCCTGTTTCAGTGCTCTGTCACCCTCACCGTAAAGAAGTGTCTCCTCATGTTGAGGTGAAACCTCCTGTGTTCAAACTTGTACCCACTGCTCCTTGTCCTATTATTGGACACCACCAAAAAGAGCCTGGCACCTTCATCTTGACACCCATCCCTCAGATATTTATAGACATTGATAAGATCCCCTCTCAGCCTTCTCTTCTCCAGACTAAACAGCCCCATTCTCCCCATAGTATAAAGGATATATGAGAAACCCCTGACCTAGACTTTACCAAATCCTGTAGAACTCACCCATATCACTTGTGCCAGCATATCCAACAATTGTTATCCCCAGGCTCTGCCCATTCTTTTTTATAAGTTCAACGTCATAAGTCTCAAAAAGGTTGGTGTCATCCTAGAAATAAAGCACAAGACAACACAACTCATCATTTCCAAGCTCTGTTACAATATTGGAGGCTAATTAAGATCTTTAGAAATGAGCAGGGATTTTAGTTCCCTATTTTAGGAGGAAATATTTTCATATTTGCAAAAGACATACATAATGTTTGCTGAAAATAAGGTGCCACCCAAAGTCATTAGCTGTTTTTAAATTTCTTTCCTTATACTTTCTCCACATACCTGTCTGAGGTGTAGTATTTACATTTTATGGAAAACAAAGGTTTTCATCAGCCATTTCCCTTTGGATTCCACTGCCACTTGTAACAACACCTCAATTAATTCACAAAACAAGAGAAACCCTGGAAGTGCTCAGAATTTCTTTTCTCCTGTTCACATGTTAGTCCTGGTAAACAGTGTCATGAATCCACTTGCCCAAGCTCTTTCTACCGGATAGTTAAAAAAAGCATGAAAACCTGCTATAAATACACAGTGTTATCATATCACACATTTCTGACAGAAAAACTGATGCTTACGTCTCCTTGTTATCACCTACTAAGAAAGTGAGGGGCAGCAGGAAAGGGTTCTCTAAACAGAGACAGGTCTGATGCCCTGAAATGAAGGAAACCACATGTATACATAGTATGCACATTTCTACTACAGAAGCGGTTTCTTATTTAAGTGCAAACATGGGAGACTAGGAAGGTGTTTGAGCTTACTGTTTGTTTTGATGCTAGATCCCAAACCACAAAAACATTCCAAAAGTCAGCCTCATACACACATCAGCTTAATGAGTTTGACAGGATCCTATTCAGATCTGAATGCCACCAAACTGCAAAGAGCACTGGAAGCCTCCAGGATGTCTAAAGCAATGGGGAGCAAGAGATTCCTTAGTTTGAATTTAGTGAAAATTATTAGGTGTTAACAGAGGAAGGGAGTATTCATTTGGAAATGCTTCAATGCTGAAGTGATTAGACAGCTTCTCCCAACAAACTGTATTTGAAAAGAGAGGGTTCTCCAAACCCTTTGCTTGTTACACTTAACCAAGCCACTAGGTAAAACAATCTGACCTTCATCTGGGGAAGTACAGGGAGTCTCCAGAAATCTGGCTTCACTATGTCTGTGCAACTCTACTCTGACAAGTCAAAACTGCAAGAGAGTTCAGACAGAACGCACTAAAGCCATTGGCGATACCACAGAGAAAAAACAACCAAGCACATAGATATGAGATTTCAAAAGATTAAAATAGATCAAGTTGTTTAGTTTTAGTAATCGGATACAGCCCAAGAGATCAAACAGAAGGTCTATTCTCCCTAGTATCAGATGATAGAACGAGAGGAAATGGCCTGAAATGGTGCCAGGGAAGGTTTGGGTTGGATATTATGAAAACATTCTTTCCTGCAAGAGTGATCAGGCATTGGAAGAGGCTGCCCAGGGAGGTGGTAGAGTCACCATCCCTGGAGGTGTTCATGAAATGTGTGGACATGGCACTTGGGGACATGGTTTAATGGGCATGGCAGTCTCTGTTTGACAGTTGGGCTCAACTGCCTTTTCAAACTGAAACAGTTCTGTGATTCTACGATCGGAAGAAGATCTGTTAAAGCGATGAAATCAAGAGGGATGGTGTCACTGCCAACAACAAAGAATGGGCCAGGAAACTGGAAAACATTTTGTAGGAGAGTGATAAAAAGAGAGGTTTAATCAAATGCTTGCCAAGTATCATCTTTGGAAGGACCTGTGTTAAAAGCCAGACCAAAGTTACAGTTGTACTCATTTCACTTTTCACTGAAAGAGAAATCGATGGGCAGCTATCTCCTATCTCATCTCACACACACCTCCCTCCACTAGCCGTCTCATTAAGCTCATTAAATGCTTCCAACTCTCTTGCTCCGTAAGACACTGATGGAGATGAAGATAAGTTTTGATGCTCTGTCACTTATCTTTAGGAGAGGGAACTAAACTAGTAAACAAGCCTAAAGCAACATCTGAAATGGAGCTATGGCCTTGAGAGTCCTACCACTCTAACAATCAAAATCCCTTCATAGTCAGAGCTCTGGCACTACAGATATTTTCTCTAAGTAATGTTACTGGTAGAATACAAAACAGTACAAACGGAGTTTGAAAAAACCCAAAGTACAGAGTGTCAGAACAATCAGCACCAGTAGGCTGCTAAGACTGGTGTCACTATCTTGCACAGCACAGATAATATGACTGGGGTTTTGTGCCCATACACAGACAAAAATACTTTCAGTTATTCTCTACTACAGCAAATTTAAAGGAAATAAGATATTAAATTGAAAAAAAGGCACAAACCAAACACCAAAAAACCCACACACACCCCAACAAAAAGCCCAAACCTCCCAATAAAAAAAAAAAAAATCCAAACGAGCAAACAACAAATCAAAATAAATCCAACCATTTATTAAAAATGCCTTTTTGCTGGTTTGCAAAACTGACAAGGGAAATGTTTCCTATTCCTAAGCTCACAGCTGGTGAAAGCACTCAGAAAACAGAGAGAAATTAGATTATAGGAAGAAGTTCTGTTGTAAATCAGACACGAACTGAAAGGTGGAGCATTAAAATCATCATGAACAGATACATTCAGATTTGCCACTATTCTTGACTTCAGCAAATCTCTCAACATCAGCAAGAGGAGCTTCCTCACATTTAAATACGTTGGCACCATCTAGTTCAGAGAACAATAGCTGACATTCAGAAAGAAGATAAAATTGAAACCTGATTTTTCTTCCCCTCTAAACTACATAGCAGGAATAATGAGGACACTGAAAACACATCCACAAGGAATAACATTTTACAAAGGCTGCAACATCTACAGTGCCTGGTGTTGATTAGTGACAAACAGGCCTGCCTTTGGAAGCAGGGAATGGAATCTTTGTGGAGGAAATAAAACATACAGGGCCTTGGAAAATACAGGACATCCAGAAAAGAAGTACCTCATAATCATGGTGATTCTCTAGGAAAGCCTTTTTTTTCAGAGTAGATAAATCCACTTTTAGGAGTCTAACCTTAGGTAGATTGCCCTCTCCCATCCCTCTGCCACTCATGTTTCCTACACCAATCCCTCTGCTGACAGAGGAAGGGCCCATAGTACTTTACTGACAGCTTCAACCACAGTCATGTTCCCGAGAGATGCAAGACACGAAGCAAATAGCTGCCTTTGCAATGACTATGCCCAGTAAGCAAGAAGGTGAGTTTGTAACTATATGACTGCTAGTCTGACCTTTAAAAATGGTGCTGGGGGAAAAAAAAAAAAAAAAAAAAAACAAGCTATCTNAAAAAAAAAAAAGCAAGCTATCTGCACTCATATTCAAGAAACCAGACAAGAAAGAAAAGGCTACTCAGATTCTACACCTAAATCTAAGCGGCACAGTAGTAGCAGATGGTACACAAGCACAGCTTTGTTTATGTTTCGAGACCTACTGTACACTTAGTGTAGCATTTGTTGATTTTAATTACTCAAAACTGAAGAGAATGACTTCAAAAACAAGAGACTTTGATATGACCATGATAAGATTTGCTAAAACAAGTTTCAAAATTTTTAGATATATTTCCTATCACAGACAGTAGTGTAGACTATGAAAACATTACACTTCTGTTTCATAAAAAGATGATTGTGCTGAATAATTCTGGTGTGGCCACAGCGCTCTGGATTTCAGACTAGGGAAATTCATCGGCAAGTTTTAAATCCACTTACAAATGATTGATTAGTAAAAATGTAACGAGCTAAGAGGAAAACTGAAAGTACCATTTATTGATAATTTTGATGGACTTGGTAATTAAATTACCCACACTGAAAGAAATTCTGCAAAGATGGCAATTCAAATCCCAATATTATTAGTATTAATAACATACAGGAAAAAGGGAAAATTACAGAAGGAAGAGCTGTAATAATGACCACTTAAATGCACACATATGATATCTGGAAACTCAAAAGAGAAGCACTCTAGTACTCAACGACACCTTGTTCTCCTCCTTTCTGATCACAAGGCACAAACATACTTAAAATGTCATAAAGAGACACCAGATACTTACATTTCCATTTTGAAAGGAAGGTAATGCACTGACAGGCCAGCTCACAGGAGTTGGTGGAGTCTCCATAATTTCACATTTTGGGTCTCTTGCAACAATCATCCTAACAGAATTCCCACAGTTTCGCAGCACTTGGGCAACTTGTTCACTGGTCATTCCCTGTACATTGGTGCCACCGATCTGCAGGATGTGATCTCCGGTCTGAAGCCTCCCATCCTTCAAATAGAAATAAAATAAAATCACAATGTTTCTAGTCTATATAGAAAATAACTTTTTCACTATCAAACTGAAACTGCTGACAGGCAACTTCATGGCCATGGGAGCCAGCGCAACAAAATACCATAGAATTGACCATGATGGCAACATATTAAATAATTCCAGGAAGTGTCTGCACAACCTCATACTCTCTTTTTTTTTTTTTTAACAGTGGTAAATCAACCTTTTCTACCATGACTGTGATGCACCAGTTGAACGACATCACTCTTAAGAAAGTGGGTATTTCCCTTATTTAGTAATGTTTTATGCTCCCACAGGTTGTTTATGTATTACTGTTTCCCAGAACACTCCTTGCTGGGGAGGAGTCAGAATAAAAACCATAGCATTTTGACATAGGACTTCAAAAGGCTTTCCTTTGGACATAAGGAAAACCTTCTTTCCTTTGAGGGTATCAGAACCCTGCCCCAGGCTGTTCAAAGAGATTTTGGAGTCTCGTTCTCTGGAGAGATTCTAAACCTGCCTGGACATTGTGATCGTGGGCACGCTGCTGTGGATGACCTTGCTTTAGCAAGAGGGTGGGACCAGGTATCTCCAGAGGTCCCTTCCAACCTCTGCCATGCTGGGATTACAGAATCACAGAATACATCCAGTTGGAAGAGACCTCAAAAATCATCCAAGTCCAATGCTCAACCCAGCAATGAATGTTCTGTAGCTTTTTAGAGCTTTTCCTAATGCTCCTATATCAGTCTGTCAACTCTTTTCTCATCTGACTACCTTCAACTCAAGTGAGTAAATTCACTGAAGGCAACAAGACTCCATACAAACTATTTTTTAGGTGAAAATTATGATTCATGACCTACATCATTTCTATTATAAGCAAGCATTCACAGGACCAAATCCTCAGCTGGTATCGATCCACACAGCTCCACCACCTTAGGTGCATTGATTTATACAGCAATCATAGCAGAGTTATTCCCAGAACTAACTCAAAGCCATTTACAAACTCATCCAATTTTAGCATATACATGTGCTCATTATTTCACATGTTCTTAATGATGTCTCATTCAGCTGAGAATGATGTGGTGAGTTCTTAACTTACAAGCTTCATTTGTAGCCAAAACACTTCATTCCTTACAGCAAAACAGGTGTTACACAATAATTAAAAAATACTCATTTATACATGACAGGTTGAGAGGGAGGCAGTCAAGCAAAAGCCACATTTTCCAGTATCTCTGAATCCCCAGTTTTCATTTCCAGCCTATACTACAGGAATTACCTTAGCCCCTCTCTCGTACATTACTACATCTTGTCTGCACGGGTTCTAGACCTCAAATATTGTAACTAATCATGAACAAACTCACAATAAAAATCCAAATCTGTTTTGCTATTGCATGTGTTCTGCTCCTGAAATGTAGCAACGCTTAGCACTAAGTGTTTAAAGATTAGCAACCAAAGGTTTCAAACTTTACCTGTGCCATTTTACAAGATATTGGGTCTTGCACCAATCCAAAGTATCCTTGAACTGGACAGACCACAAAGCAGGGATCAAAACCCACTCAAAACAGGACATCTTCAATCTTTAAACCAAATTTTGCAATGCAATTACTGCAACAGGGAAGATTCTCTTGCCTGACCAATCATTTGGAGATGTTGCCAAATTCTACACAGGATATGCAAATACATTAAGAGTATTTGTGTCCCCCTCAAGACTGACCAAAGGCTGAATATATCAAAATTACTCAAAATATTAAAAGGTTACAGGACTTTTTTCTATTTTCTGCATGTGTAACAATGTACTAGACGCCAAAGAGTGTCTGAGAAACAACTTAATTCCTATCAAGTGCTGACTTTCTCCTCAATCATACCATCAACATATTTATTTATAAAGCATGCGTTGGCATTCAGACTTCGATGCTATCAGCTTCCTTTTGTTTCGGTATATTAGTTTATTTAAAGACTTTATTTTTGTCCAAATCAGCTAATTATACTTCACAATCAAACAAGAAGTGACATAATATAACAAATTACCCGATCTGCTAATCCCCCAGGAACAATTGTTCTTACAACTACTCCACTCAACTTTCCTCCTACGATTCCAAAGCCTAATCCCGAACCATCGTTAATCAGCTCAACGTCTTCAATGTGGCCCCAGTGAATCTGCAATTAATAAAAATAGGAGATTTTAATTTCAGTCAATCCTTTAATGTTTCTCACTTTCACATGTCCCAGGAATGAGCAGAATTAATCAGAGCATTTTCTCTCTCTGCCCCACATATTGGAGATCTGTTGGATGTGGTTCAGTCGGCTTCATTTCCTTACAAACACGCAGTGGGATTTCTTGTCTGCTTTTTTAAACACACGTTTTGTCCTTCACTTTCAGGTTAACAGGATACTAGGAAAAAGAATGCCTAAGAAAAAGAAATCTGAGAGATTTTCTTGCCAAAATTAAAACTATCCTTTTAGTTTTTCATAAAGCAAGACTACTGCAAACAACAGAGAAAAACAGAGGCAAGGAGCTTGCACCAGCCGCGTTTTCACTTCATGTTGCCCAAATTTTCACTTCTGCTATTTCAGTTACATACTCTAAACACCACCAGTACTCACTGAATTAATAGTATGGTACAATATTCTGTCACACTGAAGTGGAAGCATGTTTCTAAGCTACACTGTACCATGACCTTATGTTCTACAAGACAATCTGAAAATAACAAAGCTGTTAAGCAACTCAAACCCAGCCAATGTTTCTGTCAGATTAATATCTCATCGAAACCAAAACGGAGCAAAGTAGGCAGATTTAAGCCTTCTGTGAATAAAGGATTTATTAGCATACTGAAATTCTTTGCCAAAGCCAGTTAAATATCATAAAAGACGTTTAAAGATCCCCTGTAGAGATATATATTTGTATTTTATTTTGTTAGTCTGTTCAGTGCAGATCTTTCAATGAAAAAGCAGTTAAAGTTTAATTCTTTAAAATTTTCAGTGCAATAAACAATATTGATTATCCACTAAAACCTTCAGATTTCACTACCTCTGTAATAATCATGAGGGAAATAATTACTGAGAATAAGGACAAGCGCTGCTCTTTACCAGGTTTTCATCAAAACCTGCTAACATAATAAATTAAGATTCCAAAATTGCAAACCCTGGGTTTAGGTGCACAGTTTGACCAAATTCAGTGAGGCCACCTGGACCATATGGTTTGAACACAGATGGAAGTTCGGCTCCAGCTTATTACATGTCCCAGTGACAATCTCTCCTTGTTCAAGAAAACAAAAGGCTCCTCAATCAATGAAATGTGCAGGCAAAAAAAAAAAAATCCCCTGATAAATAAACAGGGATTGAGAGGTTCTTTGACGGACACTTTTTGTTTGTTTTTAAGACAAAGACAAGGCTTTTTTGTTTTGAGCAGTTTAAGTTTAAATTAATTGGGATATTTCAAGAAGTTCTTATGATAGGTTATGTTTACGCTCTTCTAAGATGTAATCAGAGCATCTTTAACTGCTGAGCACAAGGAGCCCCAGCCTATACTGAACAGACCCTGCTGCTAAGAGTACGTTGATCTACTAAAGCTTCTGCTATCCCATAAAAATCCAAGATCTATTTTATAACAACTTCATGCAGCTTTGCAACGGAAGCCTTATACTTACTGCATGATCAGTCTAAATGAAATGTCATCACACAGAAAATCTGATTAAAGAACAAAATCCCTAGATGTAAAGCTTGCTAACACAAACACTTCCAGCCACAAAAAAATACCCAGCATAGTTCAAAATCTGATTTTTGACAGTATTACAACAACTCACAGTCTCAGGTGGATTTATATCACTTAATAAGACAGACGAAGTTCTGCTGTTTCCTTGAAGTGGCTCCCTAGCAACAACCAGATGTAGAGACCCTGTGGCTTGCTGGAGGAGGGCAATAGCGTGCTGATGGGAAATGTTCTGATCCAATGGGGTGCAATTAATGGCCAGTATGTGGTCATTTTCCTTCAGTCTTTGATCCCTGAACAAAACATTAAAAGCAATTTTCAGATGCAGCACAGTGACTTCACAACAGGCTCATGTAATTGAAAAATGACCATGCAAAACACAGAGTTATGCAAGGTTAAATATTTAGATATTAAAACAAATCTGCTTATTAGACTCTCTTCACCCACATGCAAACTGCACACAATCCACACTGTGCTGAGCTGCCCGGCCAGCTTTTCTTCCAATTCTATCATTGTACAGAAATTTGCTTTATTGTTTCCTTTGCTTCTATTCAAAATTCAATTAAATTCCCTCGCCTTTTCTTGATGATACTGAACTACAGGGCACAAAAAAATTTGGTTTTGTAGGAATACAGTGAACTAGAAACTATCTTGATTACGTTTAGCCCAACACGGTATGATCTCTAAGCACCCACAGCTAAGTCTGTGATGTAAGTTTGTGTCATTATTTAATCTAAAGATGAACGAGCTGCATATTTACATTTGGCTCAAAATTTACAGCATCAAACTTCAAGCAATACACAGTTCAACTTATACCACAAGAGAATCTAAATTTCACAGCTAATTCACTCTTAGTGATTAATTTTGGTTTGTGACAAGAGAGAAGCCATCACTCATCTCCTTTGTTAAATACTCATTCTGAGCACGAGACCAAACTGTTACATAGACAGACACTGCCTTCAAAGCTCTGTAGGAATCTAAAAAAAAAAAAGCCTCCAGGAGATCTTGTCTCAGAAGCAAAATGGGAAGCATGCTGGGGAAATTTATAAACTCCATGCCAATATAACTGCGCATCTTAACTAACACATTTGAAACTTCCCTCTTCACCGTGCCACGTTTAAGACGTTTCCCAGAAATCACTTTCTTCAAGCACTAACCATATTTTGGATTCTCTCAAAGAAAGTGAGCAGCAGGTCATCAAATCCTAAAGTGAGACATTCACCCTCTTCTGACATCCGGATCAGTCCATCTGTCTCCACTTTGAAAAAGCCTAATATGCTTTTCTTTAAGTGTTCTCTGGTGTGTTCTCTGTGGGCCCATAGCCATTATCATTCCAACCTCTCCCCACTCTTTTTGTCATCCTGTGTTGGCACTTCCTGACATGTGTTATTTAAAAGTGACACCAATGACTTGAAATCTAGACACATTTTCTTGAAACATAATTCCAAGCACTGCATTTGTCTCATGCCAGCTCTTGTGGTTTCACAATCACATTTTATTTTTAAAGGACTGCTCTGTCTTTTGTTGTTGGGTGAAAACCCACAGACAATACGGGGACAAACTGCCTGAAGCCTTGATTCTATGATGACATCTGTGCAGGGATCTGTCAGGAGGACTGGATCTAAATTTACACAGGAAACAAACAGTAAAACCAACTATAAATAGGACATTGTCATAGGCACATAAACAAAGAAACAAGGGGGGAAAAAGATCTTTCAGGGACACAATGCGTAAAAATTCAGACAGAGGCTAAATTTTAATTCCCTTCTGAGTTTCCTTTTGTTTTTTAATCAGTACTGAAGAGTCTCTCAAGTGAGTCATGATTTCTGGAAATTCCATTTATGAATGGCTTGGATATTTAAAACTCTTCTGAAAATCTGATCCTCAAAACATGAGTCCATTTAGTTGAAAAGCCAGAATTCAAGATACCACTACTGGAATATCCCACCAGATAACCCAGACAAAAAAGTGTTAGTCTGACAGTTTGCAGCATGCAAGTTGTGACTTTTCCCATTGTGGAAGTACTGCAAATTTCCAGTACAATTATAAAGATCTCACCTGTCAGCTATGCTTCCTGGTTGGACTTCCTTGACAAAGATACCAACTTCTCCCAAGGTGGGATTTTTAAGGGCAACCACACTAAATCCAAGACCTCCAACAGAAGGCTTTTCAATTTTTATTGATTCTATTTGTCTCCCCTGATAAAACAGAAAAAGGAAAGATTTGCTAATTTTTAATTCAATAGAATGAGCTAGTGTAAAATTTATGAACACTGGGAGAATTGTTCTCCTCCTAAGACTAAATAAAGGTAAAACACTGAATATGTTATTTCTATAAAAGCTCCTCCATTTATTATTTTTAATATAGCAGAGTATTGGATATGCAAGCACTCTGAGGTTCTGAAACCTCAGGGAATTTAAGAGCTGCTTTCACACTTCATTCACATTATGAGATGAATTCCAAACTGGATGAAAACTATGAACGAAGTGCTGTCTAGAGCAATATATTTGGGATTTCTGGAAATGCTACATAGCTAAACTAAATTGCTTGTCTTTTGGCTTCCCTTGCTTTTAACGCTGATTTTTAGGAGTGCATTCAAAAGACTGCAGCTTTTTAACAAGGAAATTAATTTCCTTCCCCTCCCTGCAACTTCACACTTAAAGCAAAAAAAAAGTTTCCTTTTGCAACTGCCTGCTTTTCAGTTCCAACACAGGGTTTCTGGGGTTGTTTACTGGGAAATACTACTTAGAGAAGGCACTGCTACCACCGCTGCCTTAGCCAAAATAATGTGCAGTCTTCGCTGCTAAATCTTTTATCTGATGAGTTAATGACACACTAATGAGAAGAATTATGCTGAAAATATTACAGCTACATTAAGGTAGTCAATTAGCAACAGTTACTTAATATAGAAAGGCATGAGTAACCAATTAAATTAATGGTTCATAGTCACACAGAACAATGCATTTGTGGTATAAACGCCAATCCCACATGGGTGGATGTCTGCAACTATATGACTTCCGTAAGTGTCTGGTACATGCTACATCACATGTTAATGAAATCAGTTTCTGCCTGGCAAAGTTAGGACACACTAAATGAAGAGTTCAATAAAATATTACATGCTAGTTCTTCTAATCACTTTCACTGTTCACATGCTAACGAAGCTGGTACCTTGCCAATTTAAAACGTACTTGATAAAACAAGTCCCTCCATCAAAACAAGCTTCTGCAGAAAATGTCCATTTTCAGTTAAGTGTCATCAAACATTTTCTGGCAAGTGAAAAATCTTTTCTAACTTGCTGTGTTTGGTCGAAAGAAAGAAAGAAAAAAAAGCCAAGAATAAAACCACAAAAATCCACCAAACCACTGTCTACTGCTGACATTATCTTTCACAGGGAAAAAAGTTATCCTCAGCACTTCCACTTTTACAGTCTAGGAGGCACTACATTCTCAGATCCACAATAAAACAGGATGTTGGAAAATGTACTCCAAAAGCTTGCAAGAAAAAGTTTGACATTAAAGGAAAAGCAATTTGGTTCACTAAACCCGAGAGCCTTACCTTTGCCATCTGTTGGATGATGGTGTTAAATTCATTCACTCCCAAGTTTGGAGTGAAGGTAGATGTTTTGGGTTCAGGTGGACTGCAAGGTGTATAGATACTCCCAGCAGCAACTGATTTGTCAGCAAACACTAGCAGCCCTCTCTTAGTGAAATCAAAATCTACGGAGTGGTCAGGAGGCATGTAATTGAGCTGTTGAAAATGAACAAAGATGCAGAAAAGCTATTAAACCCAAAAGATTTTCACATAGATCATTTTGTGTGAAGACTGCCAAAGCAAGCAAGAAAGCATACATATGTTCACATGAGCCTATTCACACAAGTATACTCGCCTGTATAAATCAGGCCATGTTAATATATAAGTCATAACCAAGCTACCATATCAAGTTTAAGCTGTTTTTCAGGAGAGTTCTTTGAATGTTTCAGCTGTGTTTCTACTCCGGTTATTTTCTTCACTTCTTCCATACTTTTCCCTGCCTGTGCCCATAATCCTTTTTTCACCCTGATATTCCAGAAGCAGCACATGCAAAAACATTAAAGAGACACTCAAGCACTGCTGCAACTCTCGGGCAAACCTTGACAACTTTGGCAATGAGAATCCAAATTTTTTAAGAGTCACTTAGTCACTTGAGAGCCAAAGGCCTGGTCTGCATTATCTCCTCCTGAGGGGGAGTCTAGGGTACAAACTAACTACCACTGAATATGCTATCACTTCTGGAGCCTGCAGTTCAATTTCTAGTCCTGACATATAACAAATGAATGCAGAAATATTCCCAGTGCAACATAGTAAACTTAAAGATTCCACCCTGAATGAGACTGGTCTCAAGAAACACACCTGAAAAGAATGTCAGAAAAACCTGTATTTCCAGATAGGATAATTCTGAATATAAAATCCATTATGTCACAGTCACAAAGTATGGTCTATTTACATTTTCATGCATCTTTAATAGCTTGCAGACACACACCCAGGCTTTGGAAGGAAGAAGAAGATGCAGCACCTATGTGAATGTGGGGTAAAATGAATGGTACGACCACTGCCATGCCACTTAGGCAGGAACCTGTGTGATACATTTGGCAATGACAGCAAGGTGGCATCGTACCCTGACACCCACCTCATTGTATCTCCAGGTGCTGTAACAGCAGAGAGAAGGATTGCTGCCACTTAGGGCATGTCGTTAGCCCCTGATTTTAAGTTTTCACGCCTGACTCTAACTGCACAGTCAGATCTGTTCATGTAGATGTGTCCTTGATGGCCACGTCCAGAAAATCAGTGTCAGTTTGCATTATAAACCAGCCCACACAAGTTCCTTTCACTGCTGAAGTTGAAGCCTGGGTATGTCTGCATCAGAGCTTGGTAAACCTTCAGGAGTAGTTTTCTAGATTTTATTTCCCAAAGCCGATTAACCATTCTTATACAAGTCAGGAGGAACTCAGGATGTCTTTTAAGGAGAAAAGATGCTGCCAGTTAGATGATAAACTATTTAGCTTCCCCGGAAAACAAAATATCCCAGTTCCAACTGTGTTCAGAACTCAGAGTACCAGAGCTGATGTCTTTTGCAGATGCTTTTTTTTTCCCCAAGTGATGTAGTTCTCAGCACCTACCTCTTCTTCCACCATTTCAAAGCACACTGTCCCATGATCTCTTTGTTGCAATACCACTCCACATTTCAATACTCTGTAGATACAACCTTGATCAGGAACAAAAAAGCCCAACATTCACTCACACCAATTTACAGCTTGTTAACGAGAGCACCATCGTTAACACACGCCTACAGACCCTGGTTTAGATTCCAACATCAGCACAGTTATCACACCAAGAACTGTAATTGTACACTCACTTGTTCCTTCAGTTGCTTGATGGATTGCTGGAGGGTCAGAATCTGGTTAAACAAAGGGCTCCTGAGAGTGTTACGTAGCACAGCCAGGTTTTCATTATGTTGGGAGTCTCTTTTCTCCTGCAGTTTCGCTTGCAGACGATCAAGGATCTGCAGCACCTGCTGTTTATCTACACCAGAAAGTGAAATATGTTAGGAAGGGAGCTTCGTTTTCTCACCATTTAACAAGTCACCATTTTCAAACTACATACCTGCAGCAGGGTTTTCAGGCATGTTGAGGGATATTTTTGGAATTACTCAGAAGAACCTAGATGAGGTTAAAAAAAAAGATCAGATTAATAAATTATATATCCAAGCAGAATCAGAGAATTGTTTGGGCTGGAACTGACCATTAAGACTATCAAGTCCAACTACTAACCCAAAACTACCAAGCCCCCTGCTAAACTATGTCCCTCAGCACCACATCTACACATTTTTTAAATCTCACCAGAGATAATGACTCGACCACCTCCCTGGCAGCCTGTTCCAGTGTTTAAGAACCCTTCTAGTGGAGAAGTTCTTTCTAATACCCAACATAAATGGTGCAACTTGGAGCCATTTCCTCTCAATCTATCACTTGTTATTAGGGAGGAGAAACTAAGCTCCACCTTGCTACAGCCTTCTTCAAGTAGCTCTCCCTCTCTCTATGTGAGCTTGCCTTTTTCTCTTCTATATACACGAGGAGCTTTTAAAGAGCAGAATATCCTTTATCATGCTCCTCTGCAGTGCCAAACAGAACAGGTCTCCAACCAGGTCCGGGGCTGAGGTGGCAACATGAAAACAACAGACATACAATTAGCAGCAAGATTAAATTTGTACCCTTACTAGCATGCCATTACAGTGATGTGGAGCCTGTCATTCTGAAACCTATCAAGGCAGTTAGACCAAAACATACACCAGAAACAAGATTTCTTCACTTAGTACAAGCTCCTCTGAAAGAAGTCAGCCATTTCATAGCATGGTTTACATAACTTTAACTCTACCCAGTGTACAGCAGTGCAATTTCAGAATAATATGTCTGGAACTATTTCAGAATGAAAGTAAGTCGTATGTAGATAAAAAAAAGCTCTGTATTTACTTTTTATATCTTGCAATTGGAGAGTGGAAAGGGTCATAGGAATCTGAATGTAATACCAGGGTAAGCATATCTCAAGGGCTCTTACCCAGCAGCACCTCTGATCCTTTCAGCCCTGCTTCTGACACTGTGCTCACACTAAAAACATCGTTGAGTTCTCGCAGGACACCGCTACATTTAACGAAATATTCATTATGCACCTGAATAGCTTCTCTTCTCCTGAACAGTCCGAGTAAGTTGATTTATTTAATAAGAAGAAAAAAAAAGGAAAAAGTGGAGGTGTGTCACAAACCTCATTTTCAGATTTATGCATCCCTTTACTGTACCTGAGCAGCTTTGGCTCCTGGAGGAATTCCTGCAGAACTTGGTGGGTCTGCGTGGTTTCTACCCAAGGCCAAGCAAAATGAGTTGCTTTGCAAGAGTATTAACAGATTTAGGAGGTCATTTTAAATCAAACTTGTAGCAAGAGCTGAAGCACCAAACCCATACAAACCCTGAAAGATTTTCAGGAATGCATCTCAACTTTTTTTAAGTGCTGCAGCTTTATTTTCTTTTCCATTTGAAATAAAACACTTCTAAGAGCACAGAAGCCTTTGATTCTGTGCTGAGATCTGATTCTGAAGAACAGATGAAAATCTCATTTCCTTACACACTCCTGACTCTTCAAAAAAAAGATAAAACTTAACCTCTTTGACTAAAAATACTGCAAGAATCTTAACAAAACAGGACAAAGAATATGGAAAACTGTTCATTCTTCTAACTTGTCTCAATTCACTTCCCTCCTCTTTCTACCTCACATCAGCAGTTAAAAGAGGGGAAAAAAATAATTGCTAAAGCAAGCAAACCAACATCAGAAAGGGATGCAAAATAACTCTCATGAGAAAAAGTGGCTTAAAACACTTTTAAACCAGCAGCAGGGTAAAGAAAAGATTAAACCCAAGAAAAAAAATCCAGCATGGCAGGAAATAATACGAAATTGACAGCAACATGCTCATCCAAAAGCTGAAGCCAGTAGGCTGGTCCAGCTCTCCAGCCCTCTTTGATGCATTTTACTCTCCATCTGCGTTTGCACTCATTCATCTGATCCCACAGTGAGCTGGAACACAGAGCTAAACACGCAGAAGAGAACTTCATATTTTGGTAGGGTGAGCTTTCTGCCCAGTTAGCTCCCGACTGCCAGCACTGCCAGACAGGATGGGGCTGAGATGTGCTGGAGAAGCAGGACCACACCTTGCAGCAACAGCTGCAGCAGTGGGTATTGGTTGCAGTAGCTCAGCTGCACTGGCAAACCACACCATGAGAAACAGCTTGCATCGTTCAAACCCAAAGTGCTGTGCTGACAGGCTCAGAGATTGATCTTTTTTTTTCCAATACAGCAAGTGTAACAATAGCGATGATGATTGGTACAGCTCCAAGACAGATAAATATAAGCAGAAAAATGTAGGTATGAGATGTAGGCTCCATCTAGGCAGAAGCCCTCTGGAGAAGGAGGTGCAAAAGGAGGTGGTGTGGGGGGGAAAGATTAAAGTTTCAACTTTCTGCTTGAGCTGCTCCAAGGTGTTGCTAAAAGCCACTGCAGATCACTCTGCCCTGATGGTCACCAAAGTGGAACTCAGGTACAACTGGTGCAACAGTTCAAGTTTACATAGTGCTCAAAGATGACCTCTGGACAGCTTGTGAAGGTTTTTAATTAATGTGTGTGTGTGTGTGTGTGTGTGTGTGCAGTAAGTTAAAACCACCCTCAGCATTTCTTCACAAAAATAAGGGAGGTAGAAGTGTGTTCTATTCTAAGTAAACATCTCCTTCTGGTGTGGGGCAATCCCATTAAATAGAAACCAATTTAAAGTTGAGGACAGATCTAAAAGGGTGGGGTTTGGGCACCAGAGAAATACACAACTCCAGGTACTATTCAGCTGCTTCTGTTTAGAGCTTATCCTTAAACAACTTGGAAACGCTAATGCAAAGTCCAAGCAAAGTGGCAACAGACAGTTACTAAATTAGGAGGTCCATTCCTAGCTGATGATTTTGAAGAATCATCCAAAACACTTTGCTTTGTCTTGTTAAAATCAGTTTTCCCATTCCAGATTCAGCTTTTTCAGCACCATTCTCTAATTTCTGCAGCAACTTATTTATCTTATTGGCAGGCAAAACTGCAAACCTCAGGTCACAACCCCAAACAAAACTGTACAATCTTTAGGAAAATAATGCATTTCAGACAGTTGTCTTTTCTAACATCCCAACCACACCCACACACACACCAGCACAGCACGCAGCAGGATTTTGCCCATCTTCACTTTTGAGAGCTGAACTCAACACATCATAGGGAGCAGGAAAGTTTCACAAGGTTTTGTATGAAATCCTATGACTTGGATCTTCTTCAAAAGCAGACTAAGAAAAAAGGAATTCCCCCATGCTGATGCCAGCAGAGGTCATCAGAAGAGCTGAAAGGTTTAAGTCTTCCATTGCCATCACCCCACTGCCAGATGCCTGCCACTTGCACAGAGACACAAGGGGTGCTCAACCCTGCCACATCCCAGAGCCAGAGGGGAACACAACGCCCCTGGCAGTAGCCTTGACAAACACCTGCCCCCTGCAAAGGGCTGCTGAAAGACAGAAGCAAGGGGCTTCCTGCTGGGGTCTGGAGGAGGACGTGGTTTAGCCAGCAGAGATTGTTACACCCATTTCTCCCAATCCACTTAACAACTACGACTGCTTCTGCCCTATACCCTTCAACCTGGCCTCTGACAACCTCTGTCCTTCCACCAGCAGATGTTCCTGCAAGGAAAGTCCTGCCTCACAGTAAGCTCTTGCTGCTCAGCACGGCTGCAGACTTTTGGAACTGAAAATGCCACGAGTCCTTAATGCCTCTGTGCTAACTGCTGCTATTTTTCAAAGGCTTCTAGCACAGCCAGCCCGAGCAGCCTGCCACTGGAACAGCAAAGGGTACATCCCAATCCAAAGCCACCTTTCTGCACTAACGCAGTTGTAATTTTTCCTGGGCCTGTTATCAGGAATGACTGATACAGTGCATATCATCTTCATCAGAGAGATCTCTGAATTGGAAAATTTCAGCCCAAACAGCTTAAAATTTGATAAAGCGAAAACAGCATTTGCTGGTGTGGTCTTAATCATAAATTACCCTAACACAGCATCATCTGCAACTTCAGGTATTAAAAATTCTGTCGTTTGCACACCATCAAGTGACTATGTACTGTGAAATAACACCACTGTTCGAACACGTATTTTGTTGTCCTACATATTATGCTCAGTTTTCTACCCTGTAACATATAGAAGAATTCAGTCCAATCAAGCTTAGCATGCAGACACCTTTCAGAAGAAACCACCAAACCCTGCTGTTCTGTATAATGCTGCAGTTATTTATAAAATTAGAGCACGGGCTGATTGCTCCAGGCACTTGAGAGAAGGAAACAAACAAATACATCACACATCTGCAGGGTTGCGCAGGTCAAAGCTAAATATTGTTAAGTATTGAAAACTTAGTCCATGGGCAAACTGAGTGTGTCCTGTTGTTACATATGATTAGTGACCACATGATGAGGAAAGAAAAAAAAAACAAGATCTGCATCTGTGATGACCAGTCTCCATGCAGATCAAGAGGAGCCTTACTCACTCTCAAGGTATGCTACCTTTTAACAAGCAGAACTTGAGTTCCTGCAGACTTCAGCCTCGAGGGAAGCACCAGGTTCTTTGTGGCTTCTCTGATGTCTAAGAGAAGGGCGAGCTTACGCAGAAGCCATTCTCCAGAGAGCAGTAACAGGGTCTCAGAAACTTTTTCTCACCAAGGTCATGGAAAGCTTGTCTCCAATAACGAAATATTATCATGTTCTACTGAAATTAGCCAATAAATCACAGAACGCTTAAGTTGAAAGTGACCTCAAAGGTCATCTAGTTCTGACACTAGTAATCCCAAAAGTTACTATGATGCCAGTACGCGCAACTAACAAATCACTTCGCCAGAGTTGTTAGACCTGGGAACCACGCTTGCTTCATTTCTAAGATTCAGAAATTTACGAGGAATGCAAGACAGCCCTTTTCCTACTGATTACCCCTACATAAAAACTTAAGAACCTCTGAATAAACAAGCGGTGACGAAAAGCATTGCAAACTGCATTACTTTCCTAGCACCTCCTCTCTTCGTCATGACACAGCCTCTCCAAGCAAGAGACACTGTTTGCATTAACAACACGACACACTAAAATAACTCCTGCACCCGAAGAGCCTTCATCAGCCCTCCCTAGCCTTTACCAGGGGTGCCAGGGAGCTACTGAGGCAGTTGGTACACAAAACCTAAAGGGCTTCGTGGTGGAAGGCTCTGGATAAGTGCAGGCTGGTGTCCTGCCTATGGGGATGTTCACGTTGAGATACAGGTCAGATGTGGTGTCCTGCCCATGTTGTTGTTTGCATCAAGGTATGGGTTAGGCTCTGAGAAAGCGGCCGATGGCAGGAAACACTTCTCCCGAGGGTCTAAGCTACAACCAAGCGCTAGCACAGAGCCTCCGTATCTGAAGAAGGAATTAACTCCTCCAGAGGAACCCTCATGAGCAGCTGACTCTACCTGCCAAGGAGAGACGGCCGCTCCCAAACACCACACCCGCAGCTGCCGGGTCGCCGGGGGCAGCAAGCCACCCGTGCCGGGCACCCGGCGTGACGAGAGCAGCCCCCCGCCCTCCCCCGGCCTCGCTGCCTTCGCTACCGACAGTCACGCCCACCGCCCCAGCCCGAAGGGGCCGGAGCCGGGCAGGGAGGAAGGGGCAGCGCCGGGGAGGTGAAACGAAGGAGTGCGCGGCCGGGCCGCAGCCGGGCAGGGACAGGGAGCGGCGGGCGGCACTCGGGGCAGGGGCGGGCGCGGGGCTACCCGCCGCACGGTACCTGCGGGTGGGACGCGGCAGCGGTCGGAGCAGAGCGATGGCCGCCGGCTCTCACCTGGGCGGAAGCGGGAAGCTGGGAGGGGGGGGGGCGGGCGCACCTCACCTGCGGCGCAGGAAGCCGGGGCGGCGCGGCTGGAGAGCCGCCTCCCGGGGGACGGCCGGGCCGCAGCCCTCCGGCGGGGGCGGGAACGGGAACGGCCCAAGTACCGCGTCCGGGGCGCACGTAGCGCCGGTGCCCCTACGCCGGGCCAGCGCCCATTCAAGGCCCGGAGAGAGCTACACCTCCGGCTAAGTAGTACCGAAGACCAGGGGCAAGCCCGGAGATGGTGTAGAGAAAAGCGCACAGATACGTTTGGGGGCTCCGAAGAGGGGAGGGCTCAGCATTTCCTTGCTGCTTCTGAAATGGGGATGATGAGTAGTGGGGTGAATGCCTACAGGGTAAGGCTGAGGGCTGAGCTCAGCTTGGTCACACGGATCAGGGGAAGCTGCTTGGTATAGAAGAACAGAGTTTAAAAGCCAAGTTAAACTGCAGATGAACCATACCTGCCAGTGCGTTTATAAATCACAGCTATAAATGGCAGCTGTTAACACAGCCATCAGGCTCCCCAGAGAAGGCAAAATGTGTGTGTTGACTGGTTTGAGTTGGAGGGATCTTTAGAGGTCATCTAGTCCAACCCCTCTGCAGTCAGCAGGGACACCAGCAACTAGAGAAAGGTTGCTCAGAGCCTGATCCAACCCGACCTGGAATGGTTCCAGAGTGGGCCATCTACCATCTCTCTCAGCAACCTGGGCCAGTGTCTCACCACCCTCACTGTAAGCAAGTTTGTCCTTACATCTAGTCTACAACTTCCTTTTAGTTTAAAAATGACCCCCTTACCCCATCACGACAGCTCCTGCTCAAAACTCTGTCCTCAGCTTCCTGATCAGCCCCTTTAAGTCCTATAAAGCCACAAGAAGGTCTCCTTGGAGCCTTTTCTCAGCCTGTCCTCACAGCAGAAGGGTTCCAGCCCTTAGATCATTTTTGTGCCTCTGGACCCACTCCAATAGGTCCATGTCCTTCTGTTAACATCCTTCCTGCACTGACAACTCCAGAGCTGGACACAGCACTGCAGATTGGATCTCATCAGAGTAGAGTAAAAGGAAAGAATCAGATCTTGTAGAGACATTTATTTTTTATTGGTTTGCAGTAAATTGGTGTCCAAACATGAATTCACAGCTGTTTTGAACTCAAATTCCCACAGAGGCGAGGTGACCTATACGCAACCTCATCAATACAGCCCCTACCACTTCCACAGAAAGGAACAGCAAAAGCTGTAGGACAACAGGGACTTGGATGGTTTTAAGGGATTGCAACACTTCCTCCGTGGAACACCAAACCAGTGATGCAGAACTGCTTCTCAGAGCACACAACCAATACTACTTCCAACAGCACCCTGAAACACACAGTTACCTGTGGCTTCTCTGAGTGATATGGCACAGTGCCTAGGATAGCAATAAAAGCAAAGTTTACCTACTGCTAGTTGAAAAATACTGAGCAGAGGCACCATTTCAGCTGTAATTAATTGCAGGAATTGTGGGTGCTTTCTATGACCAAAACCTGTAGGTTAGTCTGCTTTCAGATTTTGTAGACATACATATGTACACACATAAAATGGTCAGATAAAACTCTCCAAAACAATTTATCATTTTGCTATTTCTCTAGCTCATTTGCAGCAGATCTTGCATAGGATAAGTGCTATAAAAAATTCGAAATTAACTTTCCCTCGTAACTTGGGATTGATCTCTCCTTGTACCCATTTTGTTTTACTAAGCAACAGCAGTTGCACTAGAGCATGCAAGATGCTAAGAAGTTACCATTTTCATAGTCCTTTTTCAAACATTCAGATTCCAAATGCCTAACTTCCCAGCCCTTACTCTCAATTTTAATTAATGTAGCGCTTGTGAGAAGTGACAATTTTCTTGACAGTGATGAACAGCAAGTCGTGTATTTATCCATCCGAGAGATGCAGTGTAGACAAAAGAGCCAAGCCACTTTTCTAATCAGTGCACCTCAGTCTCGATCTCAGAGGGCTGAGTTCATTACAGACTGCACTCTGGCCCTGGCCTTTCGCTTCCAGTTGCTGAAAGCAGTATCAATTTTCATTTGCATACTTTGTCTGTTGAACTCTAGACTGCCAATTTAGTTTACACGAATCTCCCAAAAAGCTGTTAGATGGCAATATTTCACATCACTGCCTGAGCTTCTTGTCAGCCATCCACACATTTCAAATCCATGTTTTTACTGATTCTTGGAATATCTGGGATTGTGACAAACCTTTCATTGGTACTGACAGACTTATATACAAGTCACCATCCATTTACCAAAATAGTGACCAACAAAACCAAAAGACTTTCTGAGAGGCTGAGTAATCACAACATTCTCTTTCAAACTATCTTGGAGTTGTGTTTAGCCTTTTTCAGTTTCCAGGTCCCTATTTCTGTTTCAGGAAATGTTTCTAGAGCAGATGAAAACTTAAAACAGTAGTGCTGCTTTTTCTGGGTATGTCTACCCAGAAAGGTCTCTCCATCTCCTATGAACAATTTGGGATCCCCAGCAGTTCAAAAGTGAAAATTGGCACCTACAAATACTAGAAAAAACATGAAATAATTTCCAAGGAAGTATGAAATGGGAAAAGATGGCAGGCACCACAAAGAGCAAATGCTGATGAAGCCAAAAACTTGCCTGCTCCAAAGAAGAAAAAAAACCAACCAAATAGAGCATTTCCCACAATGCAATCACAATTTTATGTGAAAACAGAGTAACAAATTCAAGCTATTTCTTTAACCTGACTGGACACGGTGACAGCACACGGGGACATCTGACCCACCTAGCTGCCAGGGCATCCTAGTTCAGCAGGCAGGTTTACTGGCAGGTGCTGGCAAAGCGGCACAAGCCATCCCTTGAACCTTCCCGGTACTTCTTTAAATTCGTTTAAAAGCACCGAGGGCCACCTCTCACCTCGCGGAACGTGCCATCAACTCAGCCCGACCAGCCTAGCCTAGCCTAGCCTGCCCACCACTCCCAGCGTTTCCCGCCTGTGGCTCTGTCGCAGGGGCCGGGACGACTCGCCTCCCGCAATGCCAGCATTCAGGGCCAGCCTCAGCTCCCCTCTGCCACCAGGACAGCGGCTTAACGCCTCCCACCACTGGCCCCACATCGCCTGAATGCCAAAACCCAAGCACCACTCCTCATGTCGACATCTTAAGTAAAGGCAGATAGCCACCGTTCCGTCAGGTGCCAATAGTGGACGCGTCCATGTTTACTTAGGGCAGAACCCGCCGGTGTCGCCGCTGGGACTGTACGAGCGCCATCTTGAGTGGGGGCACACTCTGCCCTCAGCACTGCCTGTCAGCTGTCTCAGGAGCCATATTTGCTAAGGTTAACCCCCCCTCCCCAAAACAACCCCCCAACCGGCCCCCTCAGAAGCCCACGCACGACCCGCAGGGCCCCCAGCCCAGTCCCTTCCTGCAGGCAAGGCGACCGATCCGCGCGGCGGGGCCGCTCCTCCCTGCTGCGCCGCCGGGGCTGGCGGAGTCAGCTGACGGCAGCGGCGGTTTCCATCATGGCTGCCCGGCTGGGGCGGCTGCTGGCGGGTCTGGCGAGGGGGAGAGGCGCGGCGGAGGCCTGGATCCTGCTTCTCCTTTGGTTCGCGGGTGCAGCCGTGCAGGGAGCGGCGGGCACGGATCCGCCGCTCAAGTGCGACGAGTTGAGGCTGGGGCAATATCCTGAACGCGGCTGGGGCGGTCGGCGGGACTCGGTTGCTATGGCGATGCGGCCTGGGAGGGTGGGGGGGCTGGTGGTGCCTCGCCACGGACCTGGTTTGCCTGAGGGGGTTCGCATGCCCAACTGCTTCGGGTGGAGAGTTATGGGGAGATAGAGGGTATGAAGTGCTGATAGGACAGAGGTGTCCCTCGGGTGGCAGGGAAAGCCTCAGATCAGGACCCCGAAGGGATCTCTGTTGGAAGGAACGGGACAGGGCATTGCTGCGGGGGCCTAGGTTTATTTTAGGGTGGTACAGTGTATACCTCTGTGCCGGTTTGGAGTGCCTCTCCGATTATCAGAGACAAACCCATGGGATGAGAGATTTCCCCACTGCTCCACCTTCTTGCTTTTGACAGGAATTAGACTGGGTGGCTTTGAGTCCTCCTCCACAGTCCAACGGGGCAGGACACAGGTGCTATAGACTGTAGCTGCCAGGCTTCTGACTCTCCAAAGGTGCATCAGGCCTTCCCCAGAAAATGTTTGTTGATGGTGGCTGACAGTTATTGATGTAACTTCAGATCAAAAGTGTCAGGAAAGCAAATCCTGGAAAAGTTAACTTCATCTCCTGTTTTACTTGACCATGGGAGTGCACACCTCTGGAAAAGAAGTTCCTGATTTTTTTTTTTTTTTCTAGGCCAAATTCCTGGTGTTTCAGATGTTCATTTTTGGGGGGTCTTTGAATTTTGTATGTTACTGTAGATTTAATCTTCTCAACCAAATGCCTCAGTTTAAAGGTACTCTGATGTTTAAAACGACGGAAGAACACTAGATTAAGCTTGCTACCTTGTTGTCTTCAAATACAGAGGCAGTGACTGATAAATATTGTAGTACATTTAGGTAGTGCTGACTGCAGCACTAATTAAACGTGGAGCTTATGCGATATATTGGTGTATTAAATTGGATTAGCAGATTTGCTGTATGGTAATGTGCTGTTCCTATTTGGGGGGATAGGTAGGAACTAACATCAAGGTGCATCTTAAATCCCTAGGGTTTAAAAAGGGTGGAATAAATTACTGTTGAACCTGTTGTAGTGTTTGATATGAAAAATGTTTTCCTCAATTACCTGAACATATATGTGTGATGAGCCTAAAATAGATAATAGCACACAAGAACCAATGAATTGCACAAATCACACAGCATATGGTAAGGATTTCTAACTTAAAACATACATTGACAGTAGCTACATTTTGGAAGTGTTCAATTTATGCATTTTTGTGTCTCCTAGATGAGGTTTATAAAACATGGGATTAGTAATATCATTAGTATGAAAGCCTAAAACACTTGTGTGGATTGGATGCCTTATAAAAATGAATAAATACATTGTCTCCAACTGGTACATTTGTAAGTGAGCTTTCTGGTAAATCTCTTCAATGTATGATATTTCCTCTAGGCTCTGTCCTGCACTACTGTGATTAAAACAAACCATTCCTGTCATACTGATTTTGCATATACTTACGGAAGGAATTGACATGTGACAGAACAGCCTTCAAAATCTTCTGTTTTTTAGCATTTTTTAAGGAAACATGGTGCCTTCTATCATCAGGCAGTTTTGGTGCCGTGAGGCTCTGTTTTGAAAGCACTTAAGATTTATTTTGATGTTGAGTTCTGATGTACTTTGGAGTTCAACAGAGAAATGCTTAAATTGATCACTTGGTTTACTACATATGTTTAGCTTTTCTGATGTTCTCAGGCATTGAAATAAATAATCTGTGTTTTAGCTAATAGTACAACAGTTTCCCTTTATGTGCACTCATGTTTAAAGTACATGCATATGCTTCTTGTCTCTCATATTCTGTTTTCCATAAATGCTGGATAATTTTCTGCACTGGGATGCTCAGGGATAGTGAAGGTTTTCCGAATACTTCAGGATGAAAGCACTATCCAAAAGGGATCCTGTTTTAAGCTTTTCAGTCCTTTATTTAATTTTTTATGTCATATCCCTGCCTGTAAATGGCTAGTCAGCAAGCAGAAAGAATATTAGATAGTTTGAAGTTGATCACAACTGAGATTGTTATTGACTAACCAGTTACCAGTTTCAGAGTGTGGGAAGTTGCAAAATTAATGGGGCAATGGTTGGAAACTGGAGCAGGGTAGATTTAGGTTGGACATCAGGAAGAAGTTTTTTACAGTTAGAGTGGTGAAATACTGGAACAGGTTGCCCAGGGTTGTGGGTGCGACCTCATCCCTGGAGACATTCAAGATCAGACTTGGTGTGGCCCTGGGCAGCCTGATCTAGTGTGTCTCTGTCTAGATGTGTCTCTGCTGACTGCAGATGGGTTGAACAAGATGATTTTTAAGGGCCTCTTCCAACCCAATGCAATGTGTGGATGTGTGAATTAATGTTTTCTTTGTCTATAGACAGACATTGTATACAGAAACAAAATATTTTTACACACAGCAATTACAGGTTGTGTCAACAGTATTTGGAGTTGCTTCCTGTTTCAGTATTATTTAAGTAACAAAAAGTTATTCTTTGGGTCGTGCTTGAATCACTGCTGTTTCTGAACACCTTTCTGGATCCATCACCAAAACAAAAAGGGGTCTAATTCAAAGCCTCCAAGTAGTCTCATTGAGCAGCAGACTTGGAATCTAACTGGCATGACATTGACAAGAAAACTGTGGTCCTTCCTGGACTGTAACATTTTAACTTCTGTGGATTACTTCTAAGTAAAAGAAACCACTGCTTTCTTACTTCATTTTTTTTTTTTACAAAAAAAAGTGGTTTTTTTGGTAATTGTCCTAGATTAGGCACATTGATCAGTAGCATCCCTGTAGGACTTGAGTCTAGACATAAATTTATTTTATTTTAGTCCCTATGCAATGTGGATAGATAGTTTAAAAAAAAATAAAAATACCCTACAGATCCCCTTGCCTGTGTGTATGATTGAAAAGTTTGGGAAGAAATGTTGAACATGGCTTGCAGTTTAGTTGGAAATAACCAACAGGACTCAAAAGTACTGAAAACTGCTTGAGAGTAGGTAAAGGACTGCAGTTTTCCCTCTTTGAAACAGACTTCATCATTGGAGACTAATACTCTTGTACTATATTGCAGACTTTTAGCAGATGTCATTTTCTGCTGTGATTTCCATTTTGGTTCTCTCAGGAGTCAAGCCTTACCTTAGAGTAACAGAATAATTTGGATTGAAAGAGACCTCAGGAAATCATGTAGTCCAACCTTCTGCTCAAAGAAGCATTGGCACTGGATTTAGACCAGGTTGCTCAGGTCTTTGTGCAGTCATATCTTGGAAACCTCCAAGGATAATGGTGGCACTACCTCTCTGGGCAATGTTTGACTGTTCTTGTGATAAAAATGTTTCTTGCACATCAGGTTCAGATTTCCCATTGACTTGTATTTGAGCCAGCATGGAAATCACAACAGAATTAAGGCAGCAGTTAGGTTTGTATATTTTGGTCACTATGTTGCAAGGGAAAAATGAAAGTTAATCATAGGACTGGCTTTAAAAACAGGTTTTTTTTTAAAGAAAGTAGTATGCTTTGCATCAAGACTGCTGCACAGTAGAACTTAATTTGTTATTTCACTTGTGTCTTGTTGGAAAACCAGTTACTGCCTAATTTCAAATCATTTTTTGTCTTCAGTTCAGTGTCTGCCAGCACCAAACATTACTTGCAAAGATCACCTTGGCATAGAAAGATTCTTTACGGGACGTGAAGTTGGATTTTACAAGCCTATTGCGTGTCGCAATGTGTAAGTAGACTGTTTGGGTTTGTAATAGTTTGTCTGTGTTTTCGCATTGATGTTTTTCTAAAATAGTTTGATGTGTTGACAGAAGGAAAAAGAGAAGCAAGGTAGAACTTTACACATGTTGCCCAGTCCTTAATCCTCTAATAAACTTTTAAGTGGTATAAGGATACAACGTGCATGTTTATAAGTAAGTCTGTCTCTGCCTTGGGTACATTTTACTTTGTTTAATTATGTTTGTGCCTTCGCTTTAGCTTAGTGTTTTATCTTTGCTTTACTTAGTACTTCACGCTGGCAAAAAATTTGCCCCAATGCTATGTTTCAAATATGCTTAAAATCCACACAGCTGCTGGAAGGAGCTGTCTGGGGACACTTCCCTGTCCCTTCCCCTGATACACCCACTATATACTGCATCAAGGAGCTGATCTGGATGTGAACTAATTTGGATGAGTTCCCCAATTTGAGTCACAGTACAGTTGCTTCAAGTGCTTGTGCCAGCGGAAGGATGAGGGCAACTCAAGGAGAAAGCGAGTGGAGAAAGGAGGACTGGGCTGTTCTCTTCAGTGGCAGTACTGCTTCGTGCTAGTTTAAACTGTGCCTGTAGCTGCAGCTGAAGTTGCAGTACACAGGAATACTGGAGGAGTTTAAATCTCCAGTTCCCCAAAATATCTCTTTTAGAGGAACTGTTCTCTATTTTTAAACAACCTTTTTATTTAATCAAATCCTTTGTGTCTTTCAAGAGCCTCTTTCTGAAACATGAAAATGATGGGCCTAGTTTTTCTAAAGCACATTGTGAGCAGTAGAGAACTCTGGATACCAATAAATGTTCCAACTGCCCTATGCTAATGATCAGTGAACACCTGTCAGTGTCATTTGTTCCTCCTTTTTGTAGGACTTATGCAGGAACCTTTTTCTTTTGTCCTACTGGAATCTTTGGAAGTTAAAACTCCAGTAATATTCAGTGGGTGTTCCTTGTCACACTAGTAGGCAAATAACTATGATGTGATACTTGCTGCTTAATAATTTGCCTAACTCAGAAGTGCAGCTCTGCCTCATAGTTTCATAAATATTTTCTCTGTATTTAGTCTTCTCACCAGTCAAAGCTCAGCAAATTGAGGAAAACATATTATTACATCTAATCAAATTTAAATACTAGCAAACTAGACTTCAGTCACATTTTTGTCCAGAAACAATTGTGTTTCAGTCCCATCTGTGATGGGGACTGAGAATAAGATGAGCTATACTGGTTTAATAAGATTTCTTCCTCTTTGAAGTAGGAAGTGATTCTATCTTGGAAATTATTTTGTATACATTTATTTTTGGTTTAATATATTTTCTGAAAGTGTTTAAATGTATTTTTTTTCTTCACGTGTTAATTTAGAAAACAAATTTATGTAGACAAAAAATATTGTCTGTTTTATTCTGTCTATTATTCAATTGTGACTATTATTTAAGATAAAGTAATCAACCTTTACACTAGCACAAGAGCTGGCCATGGCTTTTCCAGTCTCATGACTGCTAGTATGGCAGAAGGAGAAAAGAACCCTTTGTGGACTTGCTGAAAACTCCAGTAAAATGCAACTGTGAATGTAGAAGGAGTTCACAGAATCCCATATGGTGGGGGTTAGAAGGGACCTGTGGAGATCATCCAGTCCAACCCCTGCTTAAGCAGGGTCACCCACTGCAGGTTGCCTGGGATCTCAGTGCCCAGGTGGGTTTGGAATCTTTCCAGAGAACGAGATTCCACAACCTTTCCTGGCAGCCTGCTCCAGGGCTCACACCAAAGAAGTTCTTCCTCCTGTTCTGATAGAACCTCCTGGGTTCCAGTTTGTGCCCCATGTCCTGTCACTGGGCACCACACCAAGAGTCTGGCCCCATCCTCTTGCTCCCCGCGGGTCCTTTATCTCTTGTAGAGCATTGATGAGATCATCTCTCAGGCTGCTCTTTTCCAGGCCCAACAGCACCAGGTTTCTCAGCCTTTCCTCCTCAGAGATGCTTCTGGTCCCTCAGCATCTTTGTAGTCTCTGCTGGACTTTCTACAGCAGTTCCTTGTCTCTTTAGAATTAGGGAGCCCTGAGTTACACCAGCATGTCCTTGGTGAAGCCCCAAAGCCAGTTAAAAATGACAGCAAGATTTATATTGCCATCCTTCATATGACCACTTGTTTAAAAAGTAAATCTAATCACTGATTGTTACATGAGCCTTTCATAAGGCCTTTTGAATGTTATTTTAGTGTTAGAAACACTGTGTTAAGCAGTACATCTTACACAACAACAGGCCTGCCCTTTCTACTGCTTTTTGGAGATTTTCCAGCATCTTACCTGAGTTTTGATGGAAATTGTAATTTCTGGCAGAAGTAGCTGCACATACCAGGAATGTCCTAGCATGAGTTCATCTCTAGCCTTAGGTTTTGGAAAGGACAAAGCAGCAAATTGGCCTTAGCCAAAACTGTAATTTAGCAACAGTTTTGGTATCCAGTAACTCTTCTAGAGCAAATTTAGGAGATGTTACATGTGTCCATAACAGGATGTGTTGAAGTTCATTTGCTCCTAATATTAGTTCAAGGAAAAGCTTTTACATACTAATAAAGTTGCTTCAACAAAGTACTGGGGGTCAAGATTGCTTTGGTTTGGTCTTAAGTTGATATTTTGGAGGTAGATTTTTTTGAGGGGAAAAATGGCACTCTTATGTCTTTTCCTTACCATGGGCTGGCCCTGATTCTAACAGCCTTGAGATGTCTGTGGTTCAAATGCTGCCATTCCAGGCCAGGAAGCCATAAAATGGTAGTCTGAAATTCATGAATTTAAGTGCGCACAGTGCATAGAAACCACTGTAACCTACAGCAGTACCTGCATATTAGCAACTGATGTGGAAGAGCTGGAAGAAGATGTTTTTAACAAAGCAGCTGAAAGAAACATGCAGAAAAAAAATAAAGTTTGGATGAGATTGAGAAGCAAGAAAAAATCAGAAGAGGAACTGAAAATTGCATCTTTTAGCCAGTTGTAGAAATTCCTTTAGATGCCTAGGATGTGTTATTTTTCTACTCACTGGTTTAGCCCATGGTACATATTTTTGTCTGAAAGAGTGGGTAAGACAATGGAAATAAAAGAGTGAATGCAGATGTTTTACAATATTAACTTGCTTCCACTTCATAGTATATTTCTTCTACCCATCGTTTTGATGTTGCCTAGCATGCAGACTGTTCTGTTTTGAAAAGCATCTCAATGCATGGGCGACTGCTCACTTTATTACTGGTTTTGATCAGGAGCATCTCAAATTAAATTGGATTCCCACCTTTTATGTAAGAGCCTTATTCTGCTTTGAGTGTCCTTGGAGGGTTGTTGACACATTGTAGTTGATAAACAATTTCCTATGGTTTGCCTCAACTTTTAAATAAACCATTAGTGTTCTTTACAGTGGGAACAAGACTGTTCTAAAGATGATAATTTATGTTATATCAGGTTCCAGGAATGCCCAGTACATTCTGTGTTGCTAATAAGCTCTAAGTAACAAATATTGAGGTTAGAGTCATGATTTAATCACTTAATGTTGCCATTAAGTTTTAAGGTCAGTAAATCTAGATAATAAGCAAAAAGGTAGATCTTTATTTGGCATTGCAAGTGCTTAATAAAGGTGGTTGGACCTTTCTTGACTACTGTCTTTGTGAATCTCTGTTTTATTCAACTGGCAACCAAGAGTTTAATTTGGGCTTATTAAAAAATCACTGGCACATAGTAGTGCATGTATCAAAACAGTGAATTACTGAATATTTTAAAGTTCTAATTAGATTTGAGGTTGCTTTTCTTCAAAAGCTAGCAGTTGGCCAGTGCAGCAGAGGGTGCAGCAAGCTCTCATATTGAGAGCTATGTGGTTTTAGTTCTCTTATCAGTATTAAATTGACAGCAGCAGCAACTGAAATGTGGTTGGGTGGCCACATCAGACAGGTGCCCATTAGTATACATCACAAAATGTCTATTGTATCTGTATTTGGGATGACTAATCATGAGATGCTTAACTTTAGTTGCACCATCACCAGTTCTTTAGCTTCTGAGTTTGTCCTATTTACAACCTTTAGAGTGGATATATGACTTACCCTTTTTGCTGAATCTTTCCTGCAGCTTCAACTGGTGGCCATGGTTCATTTCTCCTTCAGATCTCATTGCAATTACTGTCTCTGCTGACATCTCACCTGTCTATCCTGTTCCCCTCCATTTGGCCGCATGTGAGACTAATGTCTACAGACAGGATGCCTGCATCTCTTAGCTTTCTAGAGTTGTCTCAGCAGGGCTGATCTGTTAGGAAATACCCTGTGAAACTGGGAGTTTATCAGCAACTGAATTATGTCTTGACAAGAAATCATGATTCAGTTTCAGAATAATCTGTATTCTGCAAGAGTATACTGGAGTTGCAACAGCTGAGGTTGCTTTATGGAGGATGTCTACTCGGTTTGAAAGCTTAACATTATGAATTCTGTATCCATTAATTGAAGATAAATAACAAGTCTGTTGTGTATTTTTTTTTAAGTGAATCAGCAGGCAAATGAGTCACTACTTTAATTCTCAAAAGTGTGAGTGAATGTATTTTGCAGTCATTGTCTACACTACTTGTTTCTTTTGACAGAAATGGATACTCCTACAAAGTGGCAGTGGCTCTGTCCTTATTTCTTGGATGGTTGGGAGCAGACAGATTTTATCTAGGCTATCCTGCATTAGGTAAGTTTATTCCTCATTTTTAATTTGATGTAAAGCTTATGATTGAGTTGTATGTATATGCTTATATTTTGAGTAATGAAGGCTGACAGTCATAGTTTTAATGTTTACAACTAGAATTCTTCTTTTACTGTCAAGACAAAATCCTGCAGTATCCTCAGCTTGCTATTCTATTGGAGTGAATGGTGACAATGGATAGTTGTCCAAAGATAAAATCCTAATAAACAAGCTTGATTATTGCTATTCATAGTTTTCCTTTACATTAGCTTTGCATTGATATTTACCACAGCATTCTTTGGGAGGCACTGAAACAGAAGTGGTTTTGGCTCCTGTTCCAGCTGCTTGAATGATGCTTGATTTTCCCAGAAAAATACTGGAGAAACTTTACAGAAAACTTTGTGTTTTGGGATATGGAATTTATTCTGGCAAATGCTGCATACCTTCAGGATAGCTCGTAGCATTAAAATAGTTCTGCAGAAGCTGGGACCTTTCATAAGACCTACCTTTGGCCAGTGGTTTTACAAGCTGATTTCTAGGGTAATGGTTATGTTACAACTTAATATGTTGGAACTGTCTTGTTTCTGAAATGGACAAAAGGGGTAAATTTAAGTCTAGATAGCATGGAACAATGAAATGGACATGTTACCATCACTTCAGCTGGGAGCTTTGAGTTTCTGCCCATTAAATGAAAACCTTTGTGTTTTCAACAGCATTATCTATCTCTCCATAATCTCATGTTAATATCTTCGTCTTTTCCGCTATAATTGTTATCTTATGCATCTGTTTCACAAAATTTTACATTTTAGGGAGTGGTCAGTAAGGTGCACCTTTTTGTTTCACCATTGGATTTGGAATAGTAATTTGCAGTAATTATGTGGTAATTTTGGTTTATAAATCCTCCATTCTCCTATCGAAGTTCTTTATGGCTCATTTCCTTACCCTGTTGGAACATGCTGTAGCCAGTAACCAAAGTTAATTGACAAAGTCTTCTTCTAAAGTCAAGTTTTCAAGCTTTTGAAAGATAAAGAAGACAAAAGCAAATAGGTAAGAGTAGAAAAGAAAAAAATAGTGAAAATCAATACATTGGATTCCTTGACAGTGCTTGGATTGTGTTTTTTTTAGGTCATTCATGCCTTGGCAAAAAATGGTTAAGAAAAGTTAATACAAGTATAATTAAGACCTAAATACTCTTTGGGTTATTTTTTTCCTTCTTTTTTGCTTAAAGAAAACACAAATACAAACAAGCTATTGAATGTGAAGAACTCAGGAAGGCAATCTCTTCCTCTCCCACACACTGTGAACTAAACCAGAAGTTATTACTGCATAAGAACATTATTTTTGCCCTCCATTCTTTTGAGCAGTTTATTTTCTCAGTGTGATCTGCTTGTGAAGAAAAGAAAGTGAAGAAAAAAAAATCAACTTTACTCTGCACTCCAGAAATATATGCCAGGTTCAGGAACAGTTCTACATCCAGCAATGTAATGGAGCAGCCAGCTCCTCAAGTAAACTGGAGCTGCTGCTGGAAGCAGCAATAGTAAGCAGACTGCTGGGTTCCTAAAATGCCAACTGGCAGTGAGGTTCAGAACCAGAGCTTGAGAGAAGATGGTATAAAAGGCATCACAAATAAATATCTGAAATGGTGACTGCACTCAATGCAGATAATGACAAAGTAAACTGTTCACCAGAGTTTGACATCATTTATTTGTCTTAACTGCTGTTTCCTAAGGCTAACGTTTCTTCAGCTGGCTGTTTCCCTTAAGTTTTGTTAAGCTGTTGCCAGTACTGACACCCAGGCTAAGTCTGTCTGGCTGCTGCAAGGCTCGTGAATCAGGCACTGGGAACAAGTTGTTTTAAACAACCATATACTTCTTTTTTTTCGTTTGTTTTTTTGTTTGTTTTTTTTGTTTTTTTGCATGTTTAAGTGGCACCACTTTAGTTGTAATGTGCACATAGGCTTCTAATCAGCTGAAAGACCATCCTGCTACTGTAATTTATTTTCTTGGTCATTAGGTATTTCCCCCGTTCTCTCTGACTACTGTGTTGTTCCATGGAGAGATTATAAACTCCAGGGAGACAGTTTATAAATCAGGCTGGTTTCAGCTTGTCAGCTATGGGAGCAATATCCAGACAGTGGGATGCTCTTCTTGCAGTGTCCATGCAATTGTTCCCAGTCTCCTCCATACACAGCCTCATAAGCAGGGCCTGGGGGAGAGGAGGTGGTATGTGGGACAGATTGCAGATTCTGAGAGGGGGGGAGCACAGAGGAAGAGGTCAGGGGACCTTGGGGTGTTTGACCAAGAGCAGACTCATTCTTTGGAAAGCAGCTGCATGGTGTTCCTAGCAGGAATTGTGCAGCACAGAACAACTTGAGGCTGTGGGAGGAGGTGCTCTGGGATGCCACGCTGACTGATGTTATCAATGTGCTTTCCTCTTGCCCCAGAAGTGTGCTGGCCCCTGTAAGCACAGTTAGGGACATGTTTTTGAGCAGGGAACTGTATTTTCCCAGTATGCACCATAGCCTACAACTGACCTAAGCACAACAAAGCTGCATTCCCTTTCATACAGTCTATGCCTGGGTAAAGAGGCAAAGCTCTTCACAATGAGTATCTCATTCTCAAAATAAGCTAGATGTTTGCCCAGGTCAGCTAAAGTGTTACAATATATATAATACTCATTATAGTATCTGTGTTGTACAAGAAAAAACTGATATTTAAAACATCTAATTGTAAGACAGCTTTCTTCTCCTGAGGGCATTTTCCAAATTTTCTATTAATATTTAATTTATTCACATAAAAAATCCCACAAAACAAACAAACCAACCCAAAAACCCCCACCATTTTTGAATGCCAGTTAAAAGAAACGTTTATTTTTATATACAAAGTATATAAAAAACCAAAGTATATAAAAATGCAAAATATACAAAGTATATATTTCACCAAAGCTATCAAAATTATACAAAAGATTGTTCTCCAAAGTTGCATGCTCTGCAAATCAAATCAGCATGTGCTGCAAGTCATGAGATGGTAGATAGTTTCTTTCTATTCATAAATAAATGTTTTAGCTCAAGTTGGGACTTCTTTTTCTGTCTGTGCCTCAAAGAGAGGAAAATTTCCAGTAACTTGATTATCAGTTTTTGCCTTTCCTTGTTTAAGAATTTTTACCTGCTTAAAAAAAAATAAATTATTAATGTTTAAAATCTTTAAAGTGCATTCACGGTGGAAATATGAATGTGTGGTTTGTTTTTTTTCCCCTGATAATTAAAGATCTTCAAGTTTGTTTCTAGAGGTGTGTACATATTTATTTCACAGGATGGGAACAGAGTCGGGATGTGATTTGCAGCAGAAAGTTAAGAAGTTCCTAGTAACTGACTTAAAGCTACAGTTCAATTTTATTTTCCTTTTTTTTAGGTTTGTTAAAGTTCTGCACTGTAGGATTCTGTGGCATTGGTAGCCTAATTGATTTCATACTTATTTCAATGCAGGTAAGTCAGGGCTTTCAAAATAAGGTATAAATCTGTTTGCTAAAGCTTTGATTTGATTGCTAATTCTTTGTTAGCATTTTAGCCTTAAGAACCTCTGTGTATTGAAAAATTAAGGCATTTATTTTATCCCTGTTTGTAGAATGAAGTAACTAGAATATGGATGCAAAATATAAATGTATATGTTGTTTGAATTAAAAAGTAGATTTGCTAGCTATAAATACTCTTAGAAAACAGCTTGGAAGCTCTAGTACCATACATTCACTTTGTGAGAACCTGAGAAAGCTCTTTATGTGATACCAAGTGTTGTTCTTTGCATGAGATGTCCCATTCTGCCCAGAATCCTGGAGTTAGGTGTTTCCATGTTCTTGGTACTGATGGAGCCCATCACACTGATGCAGTCCATGCAGTGTGCAGGAGGGAAGACACTCCCACTTTTATTTTCCCATATCACTTCAGAGCTGTTCTGTAAGTGTCATGGTGGTTAAATCCCAAGCTGGGGTCACATCTTGTGACATCATGAAATTGCCAAATTGCCTTATTTTACAGTAAATCCATTTAGTAGGAATTCCACTTTGCCTGTGATGGAGTCAGACTAGAGAAATTGTTTATATGAGTTTCCAGAAAAATATTTTTAAAGTATACATCTTTGTATATACATCTTTTAAAGTATATACATTCTCAAATTCCTTTCTGCACTATCACAGTGATCTTGCCTCAGATCACTTACATATCCAGTTGAGAGTATCTTTCATCTCTCCTTATTCATCTCCCTAGTGACCCCACAGCAATTTAGCATTTCCAGAACAAAACAGCCATGATCTTCTCTCCATTCCTTACCTGTGCAGTATTTCAAAGATGCTTGTCATCAATTCTCTCCTGCCTGCCCTCCTTTGTTCAAGGAAAGTGGTTTGGAGCCCCCTCATTTGTTAGCCTGATTTTTGTGACTCAAGTCCTCATCAACTTAACCTAGTACCAGAGCCTGGCTGTGTAATTTGGTTGATTAGAAGCCCTTGGGAAATATTCCTTCTGAGACAGTGCTCGCTAAAATAGTTAAACTACAGCATAACTTCAAAATAAATCTAGTTTCTGTTTGACTAATTAAGCATGACTAATTTTATGATGGGAAAATTAGCAGTAATTGAGACATTAGCACAAAGTATATATTTCACTTCATATTGAAAAGTCTGGGCTCTTTTTCTCTCCTAGATCGTTGGACCTTCCGACGGCTCGAGTTACATTATAGATTACTATGGAGCAAGGCTGACACGGCTCACTATTACCAATGCAACCTTCAGGAAAATGCAGACCTATCCTTAACCCTGGCAGTAAGTGTCACAAATGTGTAGGTGCAGTTTATTTGTACAGGTGGATCCAGTTGTCCACTACACTTGCTGGTGACTTATTAATTACACTTCATCAGAACTGAATATTAAATATACAACAAACAAGGACAATTAAAGATACACAAATTCCTCAAGCAAATGAGTTTACTTCAAAGGCACCAAATTCCTTTGCAACTGCTCCGTTTCTGTGAGCACATCCTTTGTTGCTAAGCTGTACCGCTTGTGAAATGTGCAGACTTCTGCAAGTTGCCCTGATGATGTTCTGTGTTTGTAATTTAGAGTATTGTAGAGAGGCAGAGAAAGAGTTGTTCAAAACACCTCTGTTGATCTTTACTCTATTGAAATTGATGAGAGTTGTAGCATAGATGGGCCAGGATTACACTTAGGGTCTCTTTTCATACCTGTATGTGACAGTTGGGTAAATATCCCAAACCACAGAAACTATCTTTCTTCTCATCCTGTTTAATTAAAATCCTGATGGTCCTATGTCTCGTGCTTGTGTATCCTGTGGAATTCTGCTAACTGAAATAATTAAAGACAAATTTTGTGGTCAGGCTGCAAAATACAGTCAGTGCTGATCAGATGTAGAAATATGGATGCATAAAAAATAGAGCCATAGGTGACACATCACAAAGAAAGGAGGGTGGATGTTGGGGTGACCTGAGGTCAGAATAGGAAATAATCATTCTGCTTATTTTGACAAAAGAATGTAGTGACATGATGAGGGGCAATGGCTTCAAAGTGGAAGAAGCTGGATTTAGATTAGACATTAGGAAGAAATTCTTCCCTATGGGGGTGATAAGGAACTGGAAAGAGAAGTTGTGGGGGCTCCAAGCCTGGAAGCATTCAAACCCAGATTGAGTGGAGCCTTGAGCAGCCTGGTCTGATAGGAGGTGTCCCTGCTCATGGCAGGAGGGTTAGAATGGGATGATCTTTAAGGTCCCTTCCAACCCAAATTGTCCTATTTTTCCCTCCCTTGAGAACATCCTTACCTTCTTTTTCTGAAAATAAAATGGCGTGTGTGTTTTACAGCTACAGAATGTCAAAAAACTGGATTCTTTGTACTAATAAAGCCCTTTAAACGTTCTGATTTTAGATCAGTTGCATTTCAGTGAAATAAATTTTGTATTCTTCAAAGTCGTTTGACCAAAGTCTTTTACAGCCAAGCCAAGATTTACCGTGACATTCCTTGAAAGAAAAGTATATACTCAGAGGCATAAACCATGTCAACAGAATCTTCATATTATTTGGCCAATTTTAAACAGTATCACAGTATCACAGTATGAGCAAGGTTGGAAGAGACCTCAAAGATCATCAAGTCCAACCCATTACCACAGACCTCAAGACTAGGCCATGGCACCAAGTGCCACATCCAAGTGCGCCTTGAACAGCTCTAGGGACAGTGACTCCACCACCTCCCTGGGCAGCCCATTCCAGTAGTGAATGACTCTCATCTCTTAATGAAAACCACTAGTAACTGAGAAATCCACGATAGAAACTTCAGTGTAGATTTTGTTCAAAATTTTGGTCTATTCTTTTGTTTTTTTGGATGAAACTTCCAAAATGTTATTCATGTGTTCTCAAAAGGTGTTTTTAAAGGAATGACGAAAAACCCGAGATTCCTAAATTGTTTTTAAAAAGCGCAGTCTGTAGGGTTTAGTCTCTTTTAAACCTACTCTTAAGAGTGGAGCACAGAAAGCTTTGTGAAGAACTCCTGGTTTTCTTTCATTTTTTCCCCAGTCAACATAATCTGACATATCACGTAACGAGAATGAACCACAAGGAATACTTTGTGCTGAACCTTCATTCTTCCATTCACACAAGGAAGATGTCTCGGAATACATGCTAATGTGTGTTTTATTTGGGGGTTCAAAGAGACAGGAATGCTCTGTTAGCTTCCTTCCTTCACTTGCCTGATATTTGTTGCATCTCCCTTCGGTCTCTCTTTCACTGAACGCTTTTTGTGCATGTCGGTTTTGTTGTCTGAAAGACTTTTGAAAACAGACAGGAAGTGGATGTAGAATAAATGTTTGAATCAAATAAAATCTCATGGCTAAGATCATCCTGTGATTTGTCTTTTTTTTGTTTTTTTTTACCCCTGAAGCTGATTATATAGCTGGGAAAATAGGAGGATACCGTGGACATTATGATTAAAAAAAAAAATAGCCTTGGGCAACTCATCACGCAAGATTTCATTCTAAAATGTATCTCCATGTGTACAAGTAGCAGAGGGCTTGACTTAATGCTTTCAACAGTCCATCTTGTGCTTCATTATCTGTAAAAGAATATGGGAGCTATTTTGTGTGAATCAGATGAAAATACGATTAGTTGTGATGTCTATCAGATTGTTTGCTAATTCCAGAAACCAAATAGCCAGCAGAGAGAAAGATTTGTTATTCAAAGTTACGGTGTATCTGTAGAAACAGAAGATGTGTGTCAGCCAAGCCAGGAAGTAAAAATTGCTATGGGATTCTTTCATCCTGATGCTTTCTCTCTGGGTTGTTTAGCCTGGAGAAAAGGAGGCTCAGGTGAGACCTCTCCACAACTCCCTGAAAGGAGGTTGGAGCCAGGTGGGTTTTAGTCTCTTCTCCTAAGTAGTGAATGACAGGGCAAGAGAAAACAGCCTCAAGTTGCGCCAGGGGACGTTTATTTTGGACATGAGGAAGTTTCTTCCCTGAAAGGGTTGCCAAGCTCTGGAACAAGCTGCCCTGAGCAGTGGTGGAGTCCCCATCCCTGAAGAAGTTTAAAGGCCATGTGGATATCGTTCTGAGTGACATAGTTTAGTGGTAAACTTGGCTGTGGTGGGTTAACGGCTGGACTCAGTGTTCTTAAATGTCTTTTCCAACCAAAATGATACTCTGATTCTCTGGTTTGTAACAGCAGTGCTTGCTCTCATCAGGACTGCTTGGTCACAGCAATGAGAACAAAGCCACGGGTGACCAGACAGAGCAATATTTTGAGTCTTAGCAAAATTACATTTCTCTTCCCTTTAGGTGGTTTTTCCACTTGATTCTCCATCTCATACTAGCAACTTTGCAGTCCTTTCACAGCCCCCTCCTTTGTCTCTAAAGCCTTTCAGGAATTGGTGCCACAGATGGTGCAACTGTTGGAACCTGAATTGGCAGTGTTGGAATGACATTCTGTATCTGAACACACATACCTGCTTTTCTGTGTGCTGAAGCTTGGAGAGGGTTAACTGGGCAAGCAGAGAGTAGTGCAGGGCCAGGAGAGAGTTAGTGAGGTCTTTGTTTTTGTCTTCTAATTGTCAGATATGGCATGTTTACCATAAGGGCTGTGAAAAGTGTGATGCAAGATGTAAAGCTGTCCCTCTGTGTTAATAATAAATTTGCTACGGTAATATTTATCAGAATGTCTGCCCGTTGATGATTTTCTGTGTTGTTGCCTGCTTTAGCTTTCTCCTGTCAATCAAGCTGTCCATCCTAGTGTTTCTGTAGTCCTGATTGCTTTGACTGCACTGAAATAATCTCTCTTGTTTTTCCCAAAACAGTCGCAAAGCAATAAAAATAATTAGCCAATGTACTGTGTCATCCTCCTGCCTCCTTCCCTGATAAAATGATATCTGCTGGCCTTGCAGATCTTCAGGAATCCTTTTAACATTCCAACAAGACAGAAAGGTATTATTCTGTATCTGCAAAAGTAAAGAACATAAAAAGTAAAGGCCAGAGTTTAAAACAAGAATTTGAAGTGCCTAGCCTTTAGAAAGCTGCATAAAGCCATTCACTGAAGATGCTGCCAGGAGTTAAATCCAAATCTTCCCTAAGCACCAGTGCAGTTCAGTCATTGCAAATATGACTCCATAAACCTGTCCTTTGTTGGTTTTTTTTTAAATGTAAATTTTAGGATTTTCTGCAGTCTGCCTAGCTATGCTCTGAAAGAACTGCTGGAAACATTCAGCTTTGGGCAGCTGGCATTCACTCACAGAGTGCAAAAGGGGTTGTGCTTAGGTGTGCTTACGGTATGAATAAATTCTTCTGGCATGTGTGTGTATGTTCAGAGAGGTCGCCCTGGACATCTTACTACAAGAAAGACATCCAGGTGCAGGAGCAGGTCTAGAGAAGGGCAATGAAGCTGGTGAAGGATTTGGAGAACAAGTCCTGTGAGGAGCAGCTGAAGGAACTAAGGTTGTTTAGCCTGTAGACAGGTAGGCTGAGGGGAGACCTTCTAGCTCTTAACAACTTCCTGAAAGGAGGTTGGAGCCTGGTAGAGATTGTTTTCTTTTTCGAGGTAGTAAGTAACAGAATGAGAGGAAACAGCCTCAAGTTGTGCCAGGGGAGATTTAGGTTGGATATTAGGACAAAGTTCTTCCTGGAATGGGTTGTCAAGCCTGGGAACAGGCTGCCTAGGGCAGTGGTTGAATCATCATCCCTGGAGGGATTACAAAAGCTGTGTAGATGTGGTGCTAAAGGACATGATTTAGCAGCAAGCATGGTAGCTAGTGTTGGGTTAATGGTTGGCTTTGATGATCTTAAAGGTCTTTTCCAGCCTAAAAATTTCTGTGACTCTATGGCCTTTTACTTGTGTTTAGAGCTAGTTTTCCAAATGAGAGGATTTAGAGATATTTTAGAAGAAACTCTCTGAGTGGTTATTCCTCCTGTGATGTAAATCACAACTATACTATGGCAACTTCCCATGACAGTATTTTGTTCTAATATTTCCCTCTCCACCACCACACACCACTTACTACATGAAGATATCACTTCTGCTTTCAGGACCTGATAACACCTTAAATGCTGGGTTTTGTTGTGTTTCCAAAGATGTATTATTGTAAGCCTGCCAGTAAAACTTCTCAGCTCCACAGGAAGGTCTTTGTGTTTGAAATGCTCTGTTAGAATTTTTTTTTTTGAGAACAGCTGTTGTCACCCCATCGAGAATGGTTTCCTTTGTTCCTCAGGAGTATATTCAGTTATATTTGCTTACACAGCTCTTGTCTGTTCACTCTTCCAGCATCTCTTCTCAGGGTTTTTGGGTTGTTTGGGTTGTGTTTTTTTTTTTGCTTTGTTTTGTTTAGATTCATTAGGTGTTTAGTCCATTCCTACACTTAGAGCCACTCCTGTTGCTTGCTCTGCAGTTTCCAAGCCTGTTTCCTCCAGAAGATGATGTTGAATACAATAGGGTTGGGTGCTTAAGCACCCAGTTGGGGAAATGCCAAAGGCAAGATTTTGCAAGCCACCATACGTTTCCATTGCCTCACAGGACTGGCACTAATTGTGTGATTGCCTATTAGTTCACTAATACATCACACAGTCTTTCAAACTCAGTGTCATCTCATCCCTAACTGCTTTCCCATTTTCATTATTATAAATGGTCACTTCGTGGCTTCTTAAAAAAATACGTCATTTAAATTCATTTAAATCATGCCTTTTTATCCAGCTGCTGGCTTCAAACCTGTAGCAGAGTCTGCTGAGAGGTGAAGAACAAGAGCTTGTTCTGTTTGCATCTTCTGCCTGAATTTGGAGGGGAGGAAGGGGGGGATAGCTTAACTTTAGGCAAGTGCCTAAGTGTTTTGCTAGAGTGAAATCTGATTAAGGCTCTTCCCACTTTGTTCCTCTCAATCCATCAGTGTTACCCAGAGAACGTTCCTAATCTCTGTAGGAGAAAATTCTGTATGGAAACCTGAGCACTGACAATGTAAATGGCTCTGTGATATCCTATGTGCCTCATCTTCTTTACCTCAAAGCTGTGTTTTGTTGACTTTCATTCCTATTTCATCTCAGTTTGTTCATGTATCAGCTACTTTTGGACATCCTACCACAAGTTCTCAAGTACCTCTAGGGGGAACTGGGTTCTGCAGAGGTGAATCAAGTATGGAGAAGTGTGACAGCATGAGATCAGGGAATCTTTTATGTATATGAAGTGAAGACGTGTTGAGGAGCAGTAGATGTCAGTAAGAAGAGGTCGAAGGCTTTGGTTTCTGCAGAAAGTATGCCTGAAACTTACACCCGTGTCGTCTCTTTGCCTTTTGCTTCCTGAAGGTGGAGCCAAACCCCCTATCAGATCTCCAAATCTCCTGAAGTTACTCTTTATCCTACAGCAGAGACTTAGCACTCTGGTATTTTTTGCTTGCACAACAGAAAAAAAGAACAAAAACTGGAAATTGGACATGAGGATTCTGTCTGGCCAAGATGCATTTTGCACCATGCTCACTAGACTGAGACTGTGGCCAAGAAAGAGAAAGGAACCAGAAGAATAAAAAGGGCAGTCTTATTGCTGATTGCACCATGTGTGATGAAGCTCTAGTTCCATAAACTCCCAACAAAATACAGTGCTTAAAAAAAATACTGCTTGTCTCAAATGCAAACTCTTTTCCCGGGGTTTCTGAGGCTAAGTCTTGGTGCTTCATTATCATCTCGAACACCCTCATGCTCCGGTAACTCCCCATTAGACATCTGAATGGCTGCTTTCAAGACTGCAGTGCTCTCTCTGAGAAGCACAGTTCTCAGGCTCTGCAGATGCATATGACACAGCAGAATTTTAGGCAGTATAAAAATTATAAAGATCAGTTTCCATTACTGTAATTACTATATAAATCCTATCTTTAGAAGGCTTAGGACAGGCCTATTTAACCTTGGTTTGAGCTGAGGTTTGGTCCAAGTCTGATAAGTTGAACACCAAATTCTTTCCTTTTTTTCTGTTCTCTGCAGCATCATAACTTAGCAGGGAGCAGGGTGGGGAGGGAGACAGATCCTTCACAGCCTCTGCACTCTGTCTGTGACAGGGTGGTGGTTGTAATCAGGCAGTATACCTGTCCCCAGCCAATAGCATGACTAAATGAGATGTACATTTTGTTACATCTGCAAAGCACCATTTCTCCCCTTGGAACCTGTGGCTGCTCCTCTTACACAAGCCCTACTCCAGGACAGGTGTGTGAGATGGCTCGCAGGCAGATGATCCACAGAGTGCAACTAGAAGCACCTGGGTAAACCCTCAGATCCTACACTCTTTGGAGAGCCGTAGCACTAATTCCCAACTTTTATGTTGTTTGCACCACCTCGATGAAAGCCAAGGTGTTGGCTGCCCTCGTGCTTCCCCTTCAGGGTAGCTGAGATGCCTGGAGCTGCGTCCAGCTGCCTTTCAGGTCAAAGCATTCAAAGCTGAGAAAGAAGTTGGCAGCACCATATGCAGAGGTTGGGGATCTCCTGCTCTATTGCTTAAGCATGCCAGACTCTTAGCTGCAGGCCAGACAGCAGCTTTGATATGGATAGCCATTACTCGCTCAAAAGAAAGTCTGGCACAGCACTTTCTATGTCATGAACCTGTTCTGCGGTGGGTGCTTTGCCCTGGAGTCAGTAGAGCCCTAGGAATGAATTTATGTATGTATTCTGTTTCCTTTACACAGAGTGTTCTTCAAAGTTCCTTGGATTTACTGTGGGGAAAACATGGCAAGAACATGTAAGAGGAGATCATTGCCTGCAAAGAACTGGCGGAGTGTTTCACCTTGAGCCTGACGAGACTGCCCACCATATGGATTGCGTTGGCAGAGGCCTGGAGAATGCAGAGGTGAGGGCTCATTTTTAGGGCTTTCATTCCATGGTCCTGTTGGTTACAACTCCATTAAGAGGATGATGCCTGTGACTTTCAAGTTATTTTGTTAACTAAGTGTAGGCAATGGCTGTGTCATGCTAACAACCATAATTGCTGGTGTGTCTAATTCACTATGTAAGTGCAGTATAGTGAATTTAAAAGGTTGTGGTAATCTAAGACTGTTAAAAGGGAAATGTGTGCCTGGGGGGGAGGGGAGGGGTGGGGAGCTGGGGAGAAAAACGACTTAGTTGACATTCACTGTCTTCCTCCCAGCTCCTTTGCTAAAGTAGGAACAGAATCGGAACAAAAAAATGTTTGTTTTACAGCTGTACCAAGTTACGGCGTGGACTCGTGCTCCCCCCCCTCCTCTCCCACTTGCATCAAGTACATCCTGTACTTTTGGCAACATGTTGACTGGATATTTAAAAGCTGTGAACTGTTCTGAAAGTTTCACATACTGGGTTATGGGCCATGTGTGTTTGATCAAAATTCAATTACTGCACTGTACCATGCTTGGAAACCTATCATCCCAAGTTATGAAGTATGACGAAATAGGCTAATCTAATTGGTTCAGTATGGGAGCAGTATCAACCAAGCTTGTTATGATAAATAGCTTCCTGTGTTAAAGGTTCTCTAGAGCTTAAGTATCTTGGCTCACCTCCCTCTACAAAATAAGAATAGTGTTCCCTGGGAACAGTTACATCACTGTCCCTCTCCTACAGTCACAATTAAAGGTTTGTGGTTTTTTTTTTTTCCATCTTGCTATTGCTAGAAGAGATAAACCGTGGTCATCTCCCCTATTGTTTGTTTCCATCTCCTTCCTTTCTCCTCAGGTTAGGTTGTCTTTTGCTCACCACAAGTTTGCCTGTTCTGTTTCAGGGCTAGATGAGGCAAGCTTGATCAGAAGGCTGATGTGTCAGTACATACAGCACTTCTGTTGGTGTATTTGGAATTTTAGATGTGAAGCTAAACCTGGGAACACTTTAGTCTTTCTAAGCATCTAATAAAAGAACTTTTGTACAGTGCATTTTGTACTTACGGATGTGCTATCATCTCCTCAAAACTGGAATTTTAGTTCATCAGTAGTTAAAGACAAATCCAGTGTGCAAGAGCTGGATTAGGACTTGGGGAGGACTATGTTCTAAGCCTGGATTTGTAGTCACTAAATTTGTCACTAAGACAGTGAGCTGTCTCCCATGAGATGATACTGGCTTCGTGCTTTTATCTGGTCCATCTTTGGCAAGAAGGACTTAGCTCGGATTTTGATGTCACAGTAATGGACAGTGTCAAGGGAGGAAAAAAAAAAACCAAACCAAAAAACAAAACCCCTGGAAAAGTGGCTCCTCATGCTCTGGAGATCCAATATTTGCCTTTCTTGAGCCACACCCCCCACGTGCCTCCTAACTCAGAAATCCCCTTCAGGCAAAACAATTACGTGATAATCATCTTACAGAGCCATAATGTAGGCCTGATACCACAAGGGCCTTCAATGTCTGTGAAATTTCTCCCGAGAATGAAGTTATTCACTTATTTAAGAGTAGGTAGAGAGAGTCCTTATGTAAGTGAGTCTTCGTATTAGCCCCAAGACTACCTAATACCTGGATTAAGCCTGTATGGTGATTAATGCCTATTTACTATATCTGTTATCCCACTGCATTTTGCTCTTCAGCCTTGATTAAGCCCTTTGCTTTACCATTTAAAATGTCCTGCTTAACCTTCTGCTTACAAACGTACACAGTGCTGAGCTCTGCATTTTTAACTAGAACAAGTTCTACCATAAATAATAGCATTTAATTTTAAAGTGCAACAGCTACAGTCACCACTTGATTAAATGACAAAGAACAGCCACAGCAAACTGGGGAACACAGAGTTTTTCCCAACAAATGTCTGCAGCCATGTAAGAGAAAAAAGAATATATATACCTTCCTGCTGCTGATTAGCACTTTCTTTGCAGTTCTTTACTTCACGTGTTTCTAGAAAATTATTACCCAAAGAGCCTAAGCAGTGACTCTTTGTGATTTCCCCAAATATCTTTTGAAGGAGATAAACTAGATTAATCTCTCTTTATAAAGTTCCCACAAGAAAGCTCACAGACACAGTAGCTTTACCTTCAAAAATAGAATGTGACTGTAGGCACTTATGCTAATCTCTTTTTTGGCAAATCAGCTTTTTTGTATTGAATCTTGCTTGATTGAATAGCACTGGAGCTGCCAGAGTAAATGCTATTATCAATGTACAGTAATTAAGGAAATAGTCCTTGTCACTCCAACAGTGTCCAGGCAGTGCCTCTGTAATAAAGTTAAATGATAAAGAAATCTCTTCAAGCTGTAGGTACTGGACTGGGGGAGCTCTTGATATGCAGGAAAATAACGCAGCGTGGCATTACAGGTGAGGGGGAAAAGCAGAAATGCCCCTGGAATTCGGGCTAAATGCAGGTTTGATGCTGAATGTCTAAATAGATGCTTAGCACTAAAACACATAATTGTTTAATTTGTCGTGTAATTTCCTGACTCAGGGCAGTTGAGCATCTCTCAGTCTCCACCCTTTAAAAAATGTCTGTGAGGGAGAGAAGGGGGGAGACCCTTCCATCATTCAGCAACTTCAAAGATCTTTTTCCCCTTCAGGCAGCAGCCTGCACAAATGATAAACCTTGCTTTATGAGCAGCAGAGCTGGGCTCTGCCAAATCCATTTGGGGAGAGAATTTCAGTAAAAAGGACTTGTCATTCCTTCCCCCGCCCTTCCGTTTCACTTTACAACCTAGCAGGACTTCGGGGGATCACAATTGTTCCTGCAGCACCCGAAGAGAGAGATCCCCCAAGGAGAGGGAGAAAAACCTTTAAAAAACTCCTGTATTAGAACCTCCTGTATTAGAACAGGCAGCAAGCAATGTAAAATGTGGCGAAGCAGGATAACTCTCAGATAGCAGAAATGCCACTTAATAAGCAGAGAACCCTGATCCATGCTGTCGGAGTTTGAGTTCTCAGAGCTTCTCAGCTGCAGCCACACGTAGAGCTCATTGCAGCAAACTGCTCTGGCCTAAAGACCTGCTGAGGTCTGCAGTTGATAGCAAAGATCTTTTGTCCAATGAAGGTACATGCAGAAAATGTGTGGTTTAATGGGCAATAAATAACAGGGGAAGGTATTTAATCAAGTGTGCCAGGAAATACTGCTCACGTGAAAACACATTTCAGAAGATCCAGCCTGAAAAGCAAAGGCTGGGAGGGAGGTGAGGGAAAGGTGAAAGAATCCATAGCAAGGCTGCTAAGTTTCACCCCACTACTTGTAAGACACACATGCAGAAGGATTCCGTCCCCCGAGCTGCCTTTCCCCAGCCGCCTGTGTCTCGTCTCAACTCTGTATCATAATTTTCATGTTTCATAAGTCTGGCAGTTTTGCTTGGGTGTATGCAACCCAGGATTTTAACATTCCCTGCAACGCTCTGCTTTAATGCATTGACATTCTGAAGGCTGGGCCTCCTAACCTCTCCATTAAATCTTTGACACAATGAAGTGTCTTCTAAATAAAATAATTCAGAGGGATCGATCCAGTGAACTTCAGGGTGCACCTTTTCAATTATTTTTTAAAGATGGAAGTGTTTCGTGCATATTGAGCTCCAGATTTGTGAGGCTGGGAGGGAGGGGAGTCACGTCTCGAGAGCAGACCTGAGCTCCACTCCAGCAGGAGCTTACAGAAATGCTTGGAGGGGAGCGAGCACACGAGCTGTTCCCGTGCTTCCAGCACGACTCCAAACTTGGCTTTGCTGGCTCCTGGGCCTCTTTTCTGTTGCGTGTAAAACATTAATGTTCTATGTATCGTTCCAAAGGATTTGGTTTTTTTACCTACCCCTAGCCTGACCTTCAGAATCATCCATTTGCATCTGAGCAGAAGTGTTCTGGTCAGAATTCAAATAAAATGATAGCCCAGGCAGCAGGGTTTTTAATTGAGGCATGCCAAATACCAAAGGCAGATGCTTTTTCATTCTGTAGCTCCTGGATACGCGGTCTACTTTTCGGTTTCAAGGACAAAGGAAACACTTATGCAATTAGATGAGGCATGAGATTGTGACATACGGGCTCTTTCCTTAAATAAAAAACTGTTGGAAAAAGATATTTGACCCTAAGTCCAGAAGTGCTATTAAAATAATGAATACTCCATAAATCCAGCCATACCCACAGCCCATGTTCACAGCCACGCTGGTTGTGTCACCCAGAAGGTTGCGAGGATAAAACCTCATGCAACTCACTTGTCCAAATCACATTTTGAAGGCCTTACTTTTAAAACAGGATATACCAAAGTGTAAGCCAATTAAGCTGCCAGGCTGACTTCTGCTATCTTCTCTCATTTGACATCTCTGTGGAGTCAGCTCGGATGATATCAAACATGATCTGGCTGTCAGAAGAACTCTGTTTCCCCCATGCACTCAGTAAAGACAAGGGAATTTCTTCCTTCTCTTCTGAGACTCACAGGAGCTGATGTTTTAATAGCAACGTGGCTTGCCCAAGGCAACATGGCTTTTATCTGCTGCTGGGAGGAAACAGTTAATCCCTTGTACATGTCACACCTGAATCTTCAGCCTCCTAGAATCACACTTGAACTCAGCATGAGGAGGCATCACACCTCTTTGTTAGAAGCTGGGTGCATCGGGGGTCTTCCTGTATCTGGAGATGGGGGCAACAGTCAGACTGCAAAGTAATTACAGCTCCTCTGCTTCCAGCCCCAGAGCTGCAATCTGTTTGCTTTGGTCTTAACACTTAACTAAGCAGCTGGAACTGTTGACTGATAATTGCTGTGAGGTCCTGATCCTCCAGAAGAGTGAGGAGCCTCCTCCGTCCTCTGCCAGTTGCTGGTACCATTGCCTTGCCGGAATGATTGTAATTGGGGTTATCAACGCCACACGGAGGATCCAAGTCTCAGGTGCTGGTTAGTAACGTAGCCTGTTTAATTACATCAGTTTAAAATCTGATCTGCTATCTGTTCTTCTTCACATAACGTTGCTTAAAGTGAAATGGCAATCTTTTGTCAAACTGGGTGGTACTGGAACAAATGGAAGTGACTGGAAAAATTGCTCTTGTTCTCCCAGCCAGGTCCAGCTGCCATTTTGCTTTCTCTCCACCTTGGTGGCTGCCTCTGGAACTTCACAGCGTTCATCCTGCCATACATATTGCAGAGTCATTAGTTATGTGTGACACCTAATGAAGCCCCAAACCATGGTGTTTTGGTTACATTTCAGGATGCTGGGACCCCTGATGATCCTGGACGGGCAGCAGCACTCCTCAAACCGTTTCCAGCCCCAGCTGCAGCTCAGATCAATCTGAAGCTGCATCTGTGCCTGTTGGCGAAGTCCCAACAATGGGCAGTCATAGCACTGAAAGCACCAGTGCCAATCCCCACCAATGGAAACAGCCCTGAGCTGCAGGAAACAGGGAGCAGCAAGAGTCTGCCTTCATGGAGCTCCTAGAGGTGCAGAACAAGTGATCATAGAATATAGAGCAGTTTGGATTAGAAGGGACCTTTAAAGGTCATCTACTCCAACCTCCCTGCAGTGAGCAGTGACAGCAGCAACTAGAGCAGGTTGCTCAGAGCCCTAAACAACATGACCTAGAATGGTTCCAGGGATGAGGCATCCACTACTTCTGGCAAGTAAGCAACCTGAGCCAGTGTCTCACCACTCTCCCTGTAAAAAATGTCTTTGTTCTGTCTCATCTGAATCTTCCTCTTTTGAGTTCAAACCATTGTCCTATCACAACAGGCCCTGCTGAGAAGTCTGTCCCCAGCTTTCTGACCGACCCCCTTTAAGTATTGAAAGGCCACAAGAAGGTCTGCCTGGAGCCGTCTCTTCTTGAGATAACCCCAAGTCTCTCAGCCTGTCCTCACAGAAGAGGTGCTCCAGCTCTTAGATCATTTTTGATGCCCTGATAATACTTCCCCTCTTGTCTACCATAGCAGCAGTGTGTCAGAGCACATTATCAGACCGATACATCCCAGTGTCCAAAGCAATACGTGGAGCTGATGATCCTTCTGCCACCCACAGAGCTGGTAGCACCTGAAGTGCCAATGAGCCTCCCTTGGACTCCTCTTCCCTGGTTCCCAAAGGCCATTGAAAAGATGAGATTGGTGCCATAGCTTGACTTTAGGCTCTGCTGCCTTGGGCCAGCTCAGCATTCTTGCCAACGAGCTAAAACCTCATGTAATCACATTACTACTGCTTCCATTGCTTTTAAGACAGCTTGTGCAGAACTCTTTTATTTCTGCAGTTTACACACCCATAAACCCCAGCATACAGTGAGGTGAGGAAGAAACACCACGAATGTTCATCACATCAGTATTTCTCGCACAACTGACATTGTGACTATGCCCCTGATGAAGAGGAGCAATAAATACCCTCTGCAAAGCTCATATTTCAATGGATGGGAGAGGAAAGAATCATCTGAAAGGTGTCACATTCTGGAAACCTGACCTGGAAAGAAGGATCCACAATTAATAAGATGGGTAAAGGAGGCTCTGGGTCCTAGCAGAACCCTTTGATTATCATAAAAAGGGAGTGGGTGCCAAAGAGTTTTAAAGCATCCCACATATAATCGATGAGTTTTCTGTTGATAGGAAGGACTCAAAGGAGTGCTATTAGCATTCTGAGCAGAGAGAAAGCAGATCTATAGCACAGGTCTCAATAAATACATTGCTGCAGTAAACTTCGTTAGTACTTTGCAATTCACATCTGATCTCTGCTGACCTTTTTTTTCTCCTAATGAAACCTTTAGCTTGCAAATGAGCCATTTCCTACATCAAACTCAAGTATGGCAAAGGAAGAAATTCTACCCATGATTTATAGGAGTTGCTGGTGACCTAAGTGTCTATCACAACCTTTACTAATTGATCTCTCTTTGAATTAAATTTGACCAATTACTTTCTCCTAGGTGAACAATGCTGAAACTATCTTTAAAAGCTATGGTGCCGCCGGGCGTAGGCAGTGGGTGGAAGATAAGGACCCATTTTGTACATGAAGGGAGAAAGCTAAAGGCCAATCCCCTCCAGCACCCAAACCCTCTGGTTATCTCAGCCAGCTGTTCTCCCAGAGGACTGTTTCTTTGAAGAAACTGTCTTGAAGGGTGTGCATGGGAACAACTTTGGATGTTAGGAACAAGTTATTTACCATGAGGGTAGTGGAACACTGGAACAGGTTGCCCAGGGAGGTATTTGAGGCTCTATCCCTGGAGATATTCAAGGTGAGGCTTGACAGGGCTCTGAGCAACCTGATCTAGTTAAGAATGCCCCTTCTTACTGCAGAGGGGTTAGGATTAGATGACCTTTGGAGGTCCCTTCCAACCCAGACCATTCTATGATTCTATGGTTCTATGATTCTATGACTTGCACTCCTGCTTTTGCAGGTCCTTCTATGCAGAAGCAATGCAAGCCTGCTGTTGCTCCTGCCCTCTTCTTGGAGCTGCATGACCAAATCAATCTCTTCCAGATTGCTTGTGCCCCATGGTCCTCTTCCATGGCAGTGATGTGGCAGCCTTTAAAGTCCCTTACTAGCATTCCATCCAAGAAGGTCCACCCAGCTGTGCATCCACTGCTCTGTCTCATGACGAGGACTTAAAAAGGGAATAAAACATCTGAGATAGACATAACAGCATGACATCAAACTGCTGAGATCAAGAGTTTAAACATATCCCTGGCTGGACTATATAGGTCTTTGTGTATAGAGAAGAATCCTCTTCCCTGTAGCTGAAGCACAGGAGTTTGACTGGGGCAGTGTTCCATGGCAGCAATGAAGACCCTTGGCTTGACTGGATGGCAAGAAGCTAGAGGTGCAGCAACACAAAGGGACTTAAGTCTGTCCAGTCCATTAAAAAGTCATGAGTCTCACCTTAAAATCTTCTTCAGAATTCTATTTTATCTGATTTTCCTTCATTTTCTGGCTCCAGACCTAGCACTGGAGGGTTGATCTCTTCTCCCAAATAACAAGCAATAGGACAAGAGCAAATAGCCTCAAGTTGCACCAGGAGAGGTTTAGGTTGGACATTAGGAAAAAAAAATCTTCCCAGAAGGGGTTGTCACAGCCTGGAACAGGATGCCCAGGGCAGTGGTGGAGTCCCTATCCCTGGAGGGATTAAAAGCTGTGTAGATGAGGGATATGGTTTAGCAGTGCCTTGGCAGCGCTGGGTTAGCAGTTGGCCTTGATGATCCACAATGTCTCTTCCAACCAAAACAGTCCTACAATCTGTAACATTAAGTGAAGAAGAGGCAGGAGTGGTGAGCCTGGAGTCAGGCTGGGCTCACGGTGGGGGCAGCAGGAGCATGTCCTGATGGTTTTTATATGAGGACACATTGCAAACCAAAGTACTTATTCCCGTACAGGTAGAAGTAGGTGGCCTGCGGGACCAGCCCCAATCTTTCCCATTGTTGAGGCTCCCAGACCTTCACTTTGTTTCCACTAACAAGAGCCATTATCTCACAAGGAGCAAACAGGGAAGAGAACGAAGGGGCTGGAAAGTAAACAAAATATTTCACTAAAATTGACAGTTAAAAAAGACTTTATCTGTGATTTTGGCCACCAGTGGAAATGGTCCAACATCATTTCTACCAGCACTGAGGGCTCCAGCAGGACAGTGAAGAGAGGGGATGCCCTTGGCCCTGCTGTCCTCTCCCAGAATAGAGAAGTGATGACTTCCTTGCGGCTGGAGCTGCCTCATCCCCACAACACCCTTCCAGCCCAACCCTGCTGCCCCAGTCCGTATTAAAATGAGTTATGTAGGTCACGGTGTGAAAACAAACAGTGTGTGGATGCATGCAAAGAACAAAAGCAGAACTTGAGGAAAATTTATATCACAGCCAGAAGACTGAGGAGGGAGTGCGGAAAATGTCAGACGCCTTGTAATGCCACCCTGAAGGACCTAAGGGGGGTCTGGCAGGCCTCCTTAGTGCCTCAAAGTGCACCGAGATCCTCCCATACACAAGAAAAAATAGTTACCAGGATCTTTCCTCTGGCAAAGTAATTGGTAGGGTTCTGCTTCACCCAGGATGAATGATGATCTGGGTATAAACATCACCTTTTATGAGATTTACTTTCCAAGCAGAGGTCCTGCTGGCCAGCTGCAGCTCCATCCTGCACCCAGGTGAACTTCAACAGCCACAGATCCTCCAGGCTGAGTGTCTTTGGCAGCTCCACCACAGTCATGTCCAGGTTTACTTCTGGCTGGCTGAGCAACCCCCAACCCAGCTCTTGAGAATGGACCCTTTGCAGGTATAGGGGGCTTCAGAGACAACCCAAGAGCCATCCCTGTCCCTCTTCAGCCAGAAAACAACAACAACAACAACAATAATAATAATATTCCCTATCTCGTATTTTCTCAGGGTCTCAGCTCTACACGACACGGCCAGTCAGAGTCCCCAGTGCCTCAGGCAACGGCTGGGGAGAGGAGCTGGCCCCACGCCTGGCTCCCACTGCAGATGCACCAAATGCTGCGTGTCCTTCATCTGGCACATTCAAGCTGTAATTGCAACAGCCTGAACTACCACACGGTTTTATGTGCTGATATTTCATGACATTTTATGTACATAATCTGCATATGTTATTTTTAGCAAACTTTCTCCCTGGGACAGCCTCATGTGTGCCACATCTTGTTTCCATGAGCATGTGCTGCAGTTGGGAGTGTTTTGAGTTTGGGTTTGCTTTTTTTCCTTCTTCTTCCTTCTTTTCTCTGCCCCCCCCCTCCCCGCATTCCCCCGTCAAGACCAAAATTTAGATAGCAGAAGCAGCAGACACCATATTATTTTTCTTTCTTCTCACAAAGCTGCTTTAGAGGGGGAAAGAAACCCTAGGTGCAAAGGCAAGTGAGATGGTTCAGCTCTTATTTCCAGGCATTTCCTTGCTTGGGATGCTCTGGGGTGAATTACCATCACCCTCAAAAAAAGAAGTAACATCCTTCTTGGGTGGAAACAGCCTTATTATTGGTGGGAATAGAATTGTTCTTGGTGCTAATAGTATAATTCTTGGTGGAAATAGCATTGTTCTTGGTGGTAACACCATCATTCTTGGTGGAAATACCATCATTCTTGGTGCTGTTGGTATAATTCTTGGTGGAAATAGCATTGTTCTTGGTGGTAACACCATCATTCTTGGTGGAAATAGCATCATTCTTGAGTATTTTTGGAGCAAGAGAAGTTTTTTGGTCTTTGCTCAAACTCCTTTGTGTGGCTGAAGAGGCTGCAGTAAAGTGTTGTGCTCTTGTGTGTTTTTGAGGAACTGCCTCCAAGCTGAATATGCAGTTAGGGAGATGCGGCTCTCACCTGGAGACTTGCAGTCCCTTGTCAGGGAAGACTCCAAACCTTGAAACTTAGGTATGCTGTAAATGTTTGGTGGAGAAAATGTTCCCTGAGAAAATAATGGTTTTGTCACACTCAAAGTGTTTGCGGAGACTTACCGGTTGAAACATGAATGCTGGCCTTGGGGCACTTTTGCAGTGCGGGGGTTGCTGGTCTCTGCATGGAGGAGATGGTTTGTGTGGAGTGGAGATGGTCCATCCAGGGATGAGAGATTCTGTGCAAGGAAGGGGTGGTCTGTGCAAGGAGAGGTGGAGATGAGGGAGTCCACATGAAAAAGATGGAGTCCGTTCAGGAAGGGAAGGGTTTGTGTGGAGTGGAGGAGTACATGCAGCGCAGCAGCTCCGCAGTGGAACACAGCTATGCCCAAGCCCATCACACCACTGATGCAGCAACAAGCTGTTTGCCTGAGAAGCACCCCCCTCAAGACGGTCACTGAAGGCACCAGTAATGTCCCATGTGCTCAGCCCCTGTGGCTACAGGCAGAGCCTGAGTGCCCTGAGCAGAGTTTGGCCAAGGTTGTTGATTTTTGAAAGGAGAAGACTGCTTTATAAAACTGGCTTTTAGTTCAGAGGCTTTTTGAGATCCAAAGCTGACCAAGACCTTGGAGTTGCCATTTGTGCTGGACATCAGCATCTCATGGGCTTCATCATCAGGTGGCCGAGTTCTCTGCTCCATCAACCAGAAACTTGTTTGTGCTGTGCTAAACAACAGCTCGTCCCCTGGCCCATCAGATATGGAGAGTTTGTATAAAACAGGAGAAGAATTTGTTTAACTTTGGAGTCTCACTTGGCCTTCCTCCTAACAGGGCTGTGGCCAGTGCTCCAGGGCGGGAGAAGCAACACAATTCACAGCACCAGGATGTGCTGGACATCCCCAGCTGTGACCCCTGGGTCTGGGGGTGCAATGGGGAGACACAGTGCAGCAGGCAGTGGTGTGGGCACTTCCTCCTGAGGTATCCAGAAGCATGGTTCAAAGCTCTTCTCAAGCACTTGGCACAACAAACCCTCCTTTTTCTGAGGCCTCGTTGTGTACAACTGAAGAAATAAAACAAACATTTGGTAGGACCCCAGCATATGGTTATTGTTTGCTGCAAGGACAGGGGAAAACACAGCTCCCCGACGTGGCAAGAAGGCTGCAGCTGCAAGATCTCATTACAGCGCCGCACTTTATTTAATAAAGCCTCGTCCTGCTGGCCTTAACAACATTTTTCCTTCCCCCCGCCCAGCCCCAAGAGGTGGTTTTGGTGCCTTCTGCCGCAATGGCCGCGGCGGGCTCGCATGTGCCCTTCGTTAGCTGAGGAATCTGCTTCCAATTCCGGCCCTTCAGATTGTATTTTCACAGCCACTCATTAGTCACCCAACGCTGACAAGCTGCTGTAAGCGTGCCATCTCCCTCATTGTTTATATGCAAGTGCAGCCACCAACATGATTTATTTAAGTTTTAATTAAAATTTGTGGATAGGCCAGTGAGTTTTAGCAGGGACGGTTCTAATTTGTGGTTGCAAGGGGATTAAATAAATAAATAATGGACAGGCATAACCTTATGGCATTTATAGGGTTACCTCGGGCCATTACAACCTGGTGGTCGCCTTGCCCGTGCACAGCTCCACCCAGGACCATGTCTTAGAGCTGAGAGAGATGTAAAAGCTCCACTTCTTACATCAAGCCACATGTCTGGGATCTCTATAGCAGGCAAATCGATGTCCCATGGGTGTCACAACACCAACCCCAGCCCTGAGGTGATGCAGAATTGCAGCAATTTAAGGGCATGTATGTAATTGCATGTGCAGCATCACAGCAGCACTATGGAGGGAGATGGGTAACACAGGGAGGCAGCCAAGCCTGGTGATTATATAATCACCAGTCATAGAAACACAGAATCATAGAATGCAAGGTTGGAAGGACCTCAAGGATCAACTGCTCCAGCCTCTCCTGGCAAAAGCAGAGTGTACACAAGATGGCCCATCAGGCTGGATAGCAGGAAAAACTTCTTTACTGCAAGAGTGGTCAAGCACTGGAATAGGCTGCCCAGGATGGTGGTGGAGTCACCATCCCAGGAGATGTCAAGAAATTCATGTAGACATGGCACTTTGGGACATGGTTTAATTGTCATGGTGGTGGTGGTCTGATGGTCGGACTTGATGATCCTAGAGGTCTTTTCCAACCCAAACAATGTTGTGATTCTATGATTCTATCTTAAAAGTGCCCCCATAAACAGGACTGGTGACTAGTTTGAAAGCAGAAGTTACGACTTTAAAATGCCTTGGGTGGGGTGGGTCACTTTCTCCAAAACAATCTGAGATGTCTTACCCAGCTCCAGCATTCTTCATACCTATGGAGCCTAGGTGCTGAGTTTCACATCTCACAGCAATAATAATTTGTCTTGCCAGTAACTCATGACTCAGAACTGGGAGAAGAGGGATGAGGTGATTGTTGGCAGGTTGGGAAAGCCCTGAGGACATGACTGCCCTCATTGCTATGCAAGGACCCAGGAAAATGGTGAAATCCCCATTCCTGGAGGTGTTTAAAAGACCTTTAGATGAAGAGCTTAGGGACATGGTCTGCAAGTTGTGTACAAGAAGACATTAGGTTAGGGTTTGACTTGATGCTCTTCAGGTTTTTTTCTAACCAGGTAATTTTGTGTGACCCCCTGTGTGGCTCCCTGGGCAAGGGGCAATGCAATACTTGTGCTGGATGGAGATTTTCTTGCTGCTTATGACATCGAGATATATTTTTATAAAGTGCAATAGGGCACCAAGACACAAAATTTGTGCCCACCTCTCCCTGAATTACAAACTTTAGGAGCCTCTCTTGGTCTAATACCAGGCTCTGAGCAACCCTTGCTATTACCTGATGCACATATGTATTAATTAAAGCACTTTGTAAACGCAGAGCATTGACCTAAGGGGCTGTAATGGCTCTTCTTGAGCAACTGCAATCCATCATATAGCTACATATTTTGGGAGGGGGGCTTATTTTGGAGCTGCATTATTGACCTGAGGGCCCTGGGCAGTTTCCTGTCCTCACACAGACCCTTCCTGCCTCAGGGCTTGCATCCTCCCTGAGGAAATCGTTAGAGGGGGAGTCCCTAAATCCTTTAATTATACTAAATAGAATGGATTTCATCCTGCCCCCTCCCCACTACATACCTCCTGTCCCCCTCCCCACTGCCAAGGGCACTTTTGAGACTTCTCACCCACCTGCAGTCTCTGGGAAACACACAGAACAAAATATTTATACATAAAGAAAAAAAAAAAACAACAACTTTGTGCTTTCCAGTGGTGGAAACCCTTCTCAAATAAAGCATTCGTCTCCTGAGACTTACACCTTCTAATTTAATTTTCCCCTAAATCAAACAGTGTATTAATCCCCAATAGAAAACACGTTCCAGTTGCACAAACAATATTTAAATGGTATAATAGGGACATCTTTTATAAATACTTCTAACAAATCCTGAAAACCCCCTGAATGTGTGGGCTATAATTAATGGAAATGCCAAGTGCCAGCTAACCAGGAAAACTCCAGCATCATAAATCTGCCCCGAGCTTTCTCACACACACTGATGGATGGAGACTCGCAGCTTAAATATTTAACAATCAATAATTCAAATACCTCTCCTACCCTATTAAATTTGTCACATTTATTTAGAAAGGCAACATCCAGCTGAAGTTCCTCCAAAAGCTGGGCGTCTTCCACCCCATAACAAAATGCAGCATCTTGGGAGATGAGGGTTTCTTTAGCTTTGGAGAGGGCAAAAACAAAAAGAAAGGGAGGCCCTGGCTTAGGGAATTTCGGGGGGGAAATGGTGAACAATGAGGGATAGAGGCAGGGAAAGAAAGTGAAACCCCATACACCAAAATAGTTGGCTACATCTCCTTCCCTCTAATAGGCTTGGATACTGCAGTGTGCAGGCAGGTGCTATGTTCTATGAATCATATTTATAGGAACAGTTCCCATTCTCTTCTCTGCCCAAGGCAGGGAGCTGCCATTCAGCCACTGCAGATGCATATCTCTGTGGCATGAGGTGGGCTGTGGCCCCTGCTTATGCATTGCCTTCCTGTCCTGAGCAAAAAGTGCAAATGACCACCGAAGTTGGAGAAAGAGGTGGATTTGGCTCTGACCTGAGATGCGGAGATGCTTTGCTTTGCCCAGTGCAAGGGAAAAGTGGGAGAGAAAGACATATGTGCTGGTCCAGTGGTGGCAAGCAAGAGGCAATTCATAGAACCATAGAATGTTAGGAGTTGGAAAGGCCCTCTAGACATCATTGAGTCCAACCTCATCTGCTTAAGCAGGGCCACCCACAGCAGCTTGCCCAGGATTATGATGCCCAAGCAGGTTTGGAATCTCTCCAGAGAAGGAGACTCCACAACCTCTCTGGGCAGCCTCCTCCACAGGGCTCCAGCACCCTCAAAGGAAAGAAGTGTCTCCATAAGTTTAGGTGAAGTCCCCTGTGTCCTAGTTTGTATCCACTGTCCCTTGTCCTACCACTGGCCACCACTACAAAGAGCCCAGCCCCATCCTCATGACTTCCGCCCTTTAGATATTTATATGCATTTATGAGATCCCCTCTCCAACTGTACAATATATATCTATCATTCACTGGCTAATAACAACAACAACAATAACATTACTAGATGTTGCCAGTTAGCAGCATCAGCAGCCTGATTCCTTATTTCAAAGGTTTATGGGAAAGCAGGGATGATTGGGTGGTTTATCAGGTCATTCCTCTCCTCTTGAATGGCCTCAATAAAAATAACAACAGGCAGCACTCAGCTCCATTTCCATCCACTCAGAGGAACAGGAGGTGGCTCACAGCATCCTGTTGGCCACTGGAGATCTGAGCATGCATCCAGCCATCGGTGGCAAGGAGGGTCCCTTTGCCCCCGGGGCATCATTTATTTTAATGGAGTACTGAAACTGACCCATAAGGTCATGAAACTCCTGGACTCAAATTTCTGGAAGGATTTAAAATAATCATGGAGCTCCCTATGGGTAAGTGAGGTGGGGAGTGCTAGTCATGGACCTCCCTCACCAGCGTATGCCTGAAGGCCCAAGCCCAAGTTATGGTGGCATAAATCTCAGTCTCAAATTTATTGCCATAATTTATCAGCTGATGCTGCTGAATGGCCAAGCAGTTAATTTTAAAATGAAGTGGTGCTATTTTCATTAATACCCTTGTGCTAACTACCTAGCAAAACACACAGAGGCAATTAATGCTGTGTTGCTGAAGTACTGGGGCAATAAATATTTCCAGTCTTGGCTTGTCTTTAGTGGATAAAAGACCGCCTTGGTAATGCTCCCCGAGTCCTTTTCTTGCTGCATCTCCAAGAACATTTAAATTGAGAGGTTCAGTAGCCAGACTGGCCAGTAACAGGAATTTAAAGGTCCGTGTTTCACAACATGTGAGTAACCCCACCAGGAGATCTGTGCAGTGACAAGCAGCTTTGTGAGAAGATGATTGAAAATTTATGACAGTTGCATATCAGCAAGACAGAAGCCATTCATTACCATTTGCATCTGGGGAAAAGCAGGTGGAAATGTCCAATGTGTCAAAATTCAGTACAAATAATTTGTCACCACTCTGCTTGCTGCAGCTTTGCCTTTCAAGATGCTGGAGTGGGCCCAGAGAAGGGCAATGAAGCTAGTAAAGCAAGTCCTATGAGGAGTTGCTGAGGGAACTGGGGTTGTTTAGCTTGTAGAAAAGGAGGCTCAGGGGAGACCTTCTGGCTCTCTACAACTCCCTGAAAGGAGATTGGAGCCAGGCGGGTGTTGATCTCTTCTCCCAAGTAACAAATGATAGGACAAGAGAAAACAACCTCAAGCTGTGCCAGGAGAGGGTTAGGTTGGACATGAGAAAAAAATTTTTTTCCTCAAAAGACTGTCAACCCCTGGAACAGGCTGCCCAGGGAAGTGGTAGAGGCCCTGTCCCTGGAGGAGTTTCAAAGCCTTGAAGATGTGGTGATGAGGAATGCGGTTTAGTGGTGACCTAGCAGTGCTGAGTTAATGGTTGGACTCAGTGATCTTGAAGGCCTCATCCAATCAAAATGGTTCTATGATTCTGTTCCATGATTCTAGGACTGATCACACATCACACTACAGAGCATCTCTTTGCCAGAACAATGGCTCATGTGCAGGCTTTGGTGTTTATGGCCAGCATGAAGCTTTCAGGCTGTATTTCTTCCCCTGGATGAAAAATCAAATGGTGATAAAAAAAAACCCTCACAAAACAAGGGAGTGCTAGGGTGGCAGGCTCCTCATTTTTTACACAGAGCCTTCATGCTGTACAGATCTCCCTGGAAGCACATCCCAGTGCTTCTTCCTCCAAGGTGGAGCAGCAAAGCACCCACATTTCTCCTCCTATACACCATCCTACACTTTTTGAACCCAAAGTTTCTAATTTCCTGCCAGTGGGCTATTGTGTATTCTTCTTGTGTCCCAAGGCAAGCCGACACATTTTGATAGCAATAAATAATAAATGGGATTTATTTCCTTAGATGCTGATGGAGACCTTTTCTTCTGCAGGAAGAAAGTGAGAAAGAAAAGGTGCAAGAAAAGGAGAAAGCAGGAGATGGTGCCCAAGTCCTAGTCCTCTGGGTACCCACTCCCAGCATGGCTGCTTGGGGCAGGGTACTGGATCCCTGTCTGGCTCCTCCACCAAAACCCAGGGCAGCCTCAGCCAACGGCCTCAGAAACAAAAGGTATAAATAAATAATAGTGAATGATTTTTGTAAGGGGGAGGCAATGGATGAGAGCATGGGGGGAGGAGCCAAGTGCGAGGAAGGGGGAGTGCTAAGGAGAGCTCAGCATTGGCTGCCTAGGGGTTGATGGGGAGGAACTTTCCTTGTTTAGTGTATTTGCAGGTTTTAAAAAAGCATATTTTAATTTTCTTGTGTGTATTTGTGCAGTGATGTGTGGGAGTGAGTCGCTGTCCCTCCCTCCCACCCCTGCATCCCCTACTTGGAGGAAGCATCCAGCTTCTGCTACCCTGTGGGGTAGGTCAGTCCATGCCTGGGCTTGTTTCCAAGCCAGAGTCATTGCCACAATTTGGGCTCGGTTTTGCTACCCTGAGATGAGCTTTCTGGCCCAAAGTGGGAGCCCTGCCACACTCCTGTCCCCACCCTTCCACAGCTCACAGAGCACAAGGGGACAAGCACTGCTGCTGCGCCTCTGACTGGGGCACTGCATTTTCTCCGAGGACACATTTGGCTTTTCCTTCACGTCTAGTCCCTTCATGAGACAAAAAGCTAAATTGAACGGGCTCCAACCTGTCCTCAGTTGCTACAATGTGCACTGGTGCCAGCAGGTGCCACATCTGAAGCAATGACTGGGACACAGCAAGGGGTACCCCTCCTCTCCCACCCCCAGGACATTAGAGCTGTGCTCAGTCTAATCCTCCCATCCTGGCTGTGTGGCCAAATCCAAAACTACATGGAGGTGTGAGAAAGGAAATAGCAGTGGTTTATGAGTGTTAGAAAACGCTCATTTCCCCCTAAATAAAACAGAAGAGCTGGTATGGCAGCTAGCGTTGCCCTGGGAAGGGCTGGGTGTCACAGTGGTCCCTGTCTCCTGTCCCCCGGGGCCACACGGTAGAGCTGCACCAGCTCTCACTCTCAGTGCCAGCTTTTGAGTAGAACCAAGGCAGAGCAGCTTAAATGCAAGCAACACCTTGCTGCAGCTAATCCCTGCACAAACGACCTAAGAAAAAGGCACTGCAGAGTGAAAAACTTTGAGGAAAACTTTACAGGTTGTAAGGAACTCTGTTGTTTTCCTGTTCCCCCCACCCACAGAAACCTTGCACAGTGATGCAGGTCATCTGGGGCTGAGCAAGGATGCTCTGCCTGCCTGGGCTTCACTGCCAACTGCTGCCAACACCTGGTACTGGGGCTCTTCAGAAACGCCCTAATACCATCTAAGTTTGGCTATTTTTGATGCCATATTGGAGTATTTGCAGAATTAATGAATCTCCTCAGGCTTTATCAGATGTGCTTCCTGTCTTTGGCTGATTCAATCACAGAATCATTTTGGTTGGAAGAGACCTTTAAGATCATTGAGTCCAATCAGTAACACAGTGCTGCCAGGTCACCACTAAACCATGTCCCTAGGCACCGCATCTCCACAGCTTTGAAACCCCCTCCAGGGATGGGGACTCCACCACTGCCCTGGGCAGCCTGTTCCAGGGCTTGGCAACCTGTTTGGGGAAGAAATTGTTCTTAATACCCAACCTAAACTTTCCATAGTGCAACAAATCTGCAGAGGTTCACTGCAGATTAACCAGCCATCATTCAAGGATCTGTGCTGACAGGACACCCAAAGTACCACCGATGTGATAAGGCATTTTGAAACATGGTCTGATGTCTATGGTGGTGGTAAGTTGATAGTTGGACACGATGATCTTAGAGCTTAGATTCTTCCAAATGAAAGAACGTGACTCAATTTAACCAAACATATTGTGCTGGTTTGAGCTAATTGGAATATTTTAATGGAGAAAATTACACTATAGGCTGTGAAAAGGAAACAATGGTGATGTCTACTTCACTCATAGGCTTGCTGAGATGGATAAAACTAAGAACATAAACATAAGACAGTTGTCGTCTCTCGAGCTGTTAGCAGCTTCCGGCTTCCCCACTCTGCTGAGTAACCTCACTAACCACTTTCCTTCTAACCCTCCCTGGCCGATCCTCAAAATTCACCTCGATTTGGGATGAAGCTACTGATTGGGAGGCCCTAAACCTACCCAGGTGAGACTGAGAGGTCAATGCCATGATGGGTGGCAACACCCGCAGCCCTACTGCCACCCACCTGTCCCACGCCCAACTGAAAGTAAATCACAACACAGCCTTTAGCATTAGCAATTTTTTATTTTCCTTTTTTGTTGCATAGGAAATGCAGTACTTGCTTCCAGTAATTGTATTGTAATGTGAGAAGGTGGTAGCACTAATGGTTGAATACAAGAGTTAAACTAATCCACACCAGCTCAAAAAACCTGCGGAGACTTAGTTGAATAAGAATGGATGCCCACAGTGATTCTCAACCAATTACAATTTTTTTTTCACAGAACACAGTAAAACTAAAATGGTAACTATGAGAGTCAATACAAGTATACTAGAGGCACGAGGGGCCTGACTCATAAAAAAAAAATGAACACAACATGGTATTAACACGGGTGTCAAGTGAATTTGCAGCAGATCTTTCACACGGCCGGTGGAAATTTTAGCGCCCCGAAATTTCCAATTGACGCCGAGGGATTTGGCTGGGACAGGCTCAGGCAGCGGGGATGGGGCTGGGGCAGGGCTCAGCCACACGGAGAAACCGAACGGCCAGCCAAAACCAGAGAGATTTCTCCTGGATTGTGTTTCCAAAGCACAGAATCTCACAGACCTTTCCCCAAGGCAGCAGTGGCAGCCGGGCGCAAGGCGCCGGCGGCAAGAACAAGCATTGGCGAATCCCAAGCCGGGTGCTCTCTTCCTACCATGCTCTGTCTCCAAACTCATCTTTTGTTTATTCCCCCCCTCCCTCTCCATATTAATTTGTGGATGCAGATAAAAAGGAGGGGACTTCACCCCACACAATTGTTTTTGTTCGTGCTCAAGCATAGAAGATTAACTAAGTGGAAAACAGTCTTCCCTAAAAAAAAAAAGCATACAAAGTACAAAAGTTCACGTTGTGTACAAGTGTTTGCCTCTATGAAGGATTTCTCTAGAGCTCGGAGGTAGCAATCTAACAGACTTTTATGGACAAGATCTCTTTTGTAATCAAGTAGCCTCGTCCCACCGTGTCACCACACTCCAGCACAGGCCAGAGTGTGGCACAGGGTCCCCCCGCTTCCCTGTCTCCCCTTTTTCTTCTGCCTGATTGTGCCTGTGGGGTGCATGGTCCTGTGCTGCCTCACTGCATCCTTCCCATCCAGCCATCCATCCCTCTTCTCCAGTGGGGTCAGGAGAGTCAGAGAAGGGAAGAAGAGGGAGAGGAGAGCCAGCACAGGCACACGCGTGTGAGAGGGAAGCAGGGCTTGCCAAGGCGTGCGCTGGCAATGAGAGCCACCCTCAATTTGGGCGAGAAAAGCCCACCAGCCTCCTCCCGTGTTAATAGCAACGGAGCTTTTATGAATCGGGCCCAAAGTTTGTACAGAGTTTTGTCTGAAGAAAAATATTGCAACTGTGCATGAAACTAAACAACCACATGAGTTTTTTTTTCTTCCTTTTTTTTCCTTTTTTTCTTTTTTTTTTTTTTTTTTTTTTTTTAAAGGGTTTTTTCTTTCTATATGAGGAAGTCTGGTGTGAAGAAGGGTCAAGCATGGGTACCTGGTTAACTGCTGCCCATTAAGAAATCTCTCGCCACGTGAGCTCAATCTCGTTTGTGGGTTGAAAGGACTGTCCCTTAAATTTGAACTTTATGCATCTGTTCTTCAGAGTAAACTCTCTGAATTCTTAGGGTAGCTTTTCGAGACGAAAATCTTACCAGGCACGGATTTCTGGTCTCAAACACCATGTCCTGCCCTCTAAGGAGAGAAAAAAAAAACCAAAAAAACAAAAGAAAAAAAAAAAAAAAGAAAAGAAAAAAAAAAAAAAAGAAAAGAAAAAAAAAAAAAAAGAAAAGAAAAAAAAAAAAAAAGAAAAGAAAAAAAAAAAAAAAAAAGGAAAAAAAAAAAAACAAAAAAAAAAAAGAAAAAAAAAGAAAAAAAGCCCAAAACACAAGTAATACTGAATTTAAGTAAAATGTATACCTCCAAAATACTGAAAACACCCCAAATCAAGAAAAGACAGAATTTGCGTTCTCAGTGAAATATCTTTAAACCTATCTGACAAGAACCAAGTCAGAAAAAAAAAAAAAAAAAAAAAAGACTAACATAACTTTGAGTAATATTCATACAGCTACTAAGCATTATGGAATAGCATGCATTAATATTGTACGGTTATTTTACATCACCTATATCAGAAGGTTCTGACAGACAGCGAAGGCTACCGGTGTAGAAAAAATCTTACTTCAGAAGAGCAATATAATACAGATTTCACAGGCACTACATTTTAATATATCAGGTATTATGCTGGTTTTTCTTATAATTCTTTCTGTCCTAAAGCTGGCATTGTAACAATGACCGAAAAGGCAAGGATCGAAGTAAACGGAAAAGTAGATACCAAAGTTGATATATTCTTTCCTTTTTTTTTTTTCTTTTTTCTTTTTTTTTTTTTCAGATAGATTAGTGCATAGTTTTTTTTTTTTTTTCATGCAGATAAACACTGCTATGCATTTACATTGTTGGAAAGCAGAGTGAATTGAGCCCAAGTTGTCACATTTTTGTAAATCATTTTGCCAGCCTGTAATAGCACCATGTAATGGATTTGCATTAAACATTAAATTGATTTCAGAATTGGTGACACAGTATTCACTACAGTTAAGTGCTATGGAATAGCTTCAATGTTACCTGCTATATATCAAAGCAATTTTCATCCCACTGCTTTTTTATTGGAAAAAATAAAAGGAAAATGTACTCGATACTAATTAGACTATTGCGCAGCCTTGGACTTGATGATGGCATAGCTGGGTTTACTGTCAAACAGTAATACATGCATTGACTTCAAGACAAAATTGGCATTGTAAGCTTGATTTAATGAAAATCCTGCCTAGCAGGCAGTGTTAACTTCACAAGACCTGCCTCCCGACAGACCTCATGAGGTTTGTTTTTGTTATTTATTTATTGTTTAGGTGCCATTGAAGCTCTCCTTACATTGTCATGCCGGTTATGGTTTTAATTTTGTTCGATGGAGGCCTTCTACCAAAAAAAAAAAAAAAAAAGGAAAAAAAAAAAAGGAAAAAAAAAGGAAAAAAAAAAGATATTTCCAGAGACACAATGTAAAGTACAATATTAACTGACATCCTTAAAAAAAAAATATTCACCACAAGGAAAAAAAAAACCTGTTTTAGGCTATGCATCTGGGTTTTTTTGTATTTTTGTACAGTAAATATAACACTGTTACTACAAAGCTGCAAATATACGGAACAAAGAGAAACTAGAGAAAGAAAAAAAAAATGTTAGAGGGATTTTGCATATTCCTGTGGGCTGACTGAATACTGTGGAGTTGAGAAAACTTGGTGTTTTTTTCCCCTCCGACCTTAAGGGGAGGGGGGGGAACAAGCAACAGAGACAAAATGTACCATGGCTGCCTAAACTCAAAGCCCCAACGTTTTTCTTATCAAGGAAGAATAAATAATAATGGCATTGCCGGGGTGTGCGGCGTGAGAAAAGCAAGTGCCCTCGCTCAGGAAAAAAAGTAACAAAACAACCCCAAAACAAACCTGAGGGGAAAAGAAAGGAATTAACTAGAGAAAAAGTCAATTCAGCCTATAAGCCATTTCCAGGGCTTTGGATTTGGGTGGGTGGGGGGTGGTGGATCCAGGTCAGTGTTTGTGCGCCTAACGCTTTCTGGAGAGAAGGAGCAAAAAAGTTGTTCGCGTGACTCAAAAGGAACGGGCGGAGCGAGGCGCAGGGGAGCGGGGACCCAACCTGATGCGCGGTCAGGGGGCTCCGGCCGCCGGCCCCATGCTGCTGCCCTCGTTCCTGCCCGCAGCCTGCACACCCCAAGTAGGACCCCCCCGCCTTGCTTGGCTCCCCAGCTCCTGCCTCCCCTGCTTGTTCCCTACACCTGCACAGAACGGAACTGCTGTGTTTTCTGCGTGAGGGTAAGGTGAAGGACAATTTAATTTAGTGTGTAATACTTTACAACCCCTGTTGGTTAACACCCTTGACCGCCTACCTAATGTTTTAAAGCCTTTAAAACATTTTTTTTTCTCGCAATTCTGCTCAGAGTTCCCTAACTTTAGCGTCATCAAACTTAATATGACAAAATACCTTCAAAAATACAGCATACCTGTAATGTCCATTTACAATGGTTCTTCAGTAGCCTATACTTCTCAAGCATAGGAATATGCTATACCATTGAGAGAAGAAAAATAACTGTATTTAAATACATACAAAAAAAAAGGAAACGGGAAAGTTTTTAACTTAAATCCAGTTCCCAAAGAAAAAAAAAAAAAAGGGAAAAAAAAAAAAAGAAAGCAATTCTATGAACGCTGCCTTTATAACGAACAATCAGAAATTCCACTAAGCTAATTTGACAGAAATTTTTCCTCATTTAAACAACATTACAAAAGTCCTGCATTATAAAATAGGGTAGAATAAATCAGTGTAATCAATAAAACTATACAACATACAAATTACATATCTTCTGAGTGGGCAGTTGAATTCTCTCTCTTTGCAGCCATGACTACAACATGCTCACTAAAAACAACTAACTGCCCAAACTATTGCTTAGTTTGTTTTGTTTAAAAAAGGGTGCAATTTTATTGTATATACAACCAATTTACTGGTAATACCTTGTCTCATAGCAAGGTTCTGACAAAATGTTTGTCTAGGCTTTTTTCCCTTCACTGTGAAGCACTGAAAGCTGCTATTTTTTTTTTTAGTGCACATATGTCTTAATAAAGTAATGCCCAGCTAAGTGCTATAGGGAAGGCAAAGGATGCTGGCTAGAGGATGTGATACCATATACTAACAATCACACAATACAATAGAGCAAAATGACTACTCAACCACTTATCAGACACATATGAAAATCCAAAACATTTTATTTTTTCCTTAAATAGAGAATAACCAGTAAACAATTTTCAGAACTTGGAAGTTTAAAAACGTGCATATAAAAATGGGCATTATATACTTTTATTGAATGTGGATTGATTGCAGTCTGCTAATAAAAATGGGTGTGGGATCTGAAGAAAAAGGAAGTTTGTTTTTTTTTTCTTTTTTTTTTTTTTTAAGGCTTGCTTGTGAAAGGAACAGTTGTAAAACAAAAATTGCTTGAAGCAGGGTTCAGCTTAGTGCTTCACAGTTTGACTGCTTCTCTAAGAAGAGCCCTTCCTGCATGTGCATTCAAAATCACAAAAGTACAAAGACAAACACCTAAAACACACTGCGTCAAGTGCAGCACCAACTTTGGTCAAATAAAAAAAAAATTAAAAAGAAAAATTAATAATTGCTAAGCTTTTCTACATGATATAAGCAGGTATTGCATATTTTCATATATCTGGGAGAAAACAGAACAAAATAAAAAAAAAGGGAAAAAAAAAGGAAAAAAAAAAAAAAAAGGAAGACTCCAAATAAAATGTAAAATGCAGCAACATCCAAAAATACTGATAATCTAGCATCTACAGATCTCAGAATAGCACTGCCACTGACCATACAGGACAATAAACACTACTCCTATCTGCGGAACAACTAACATCCTATTTAATTCTAGATGTTGAAACTGACGATGGCTGACATAAAAGTCACATTTACAAAAAGTGTCTCCAAATGCTTGACTAGGGAAAAACCCCCTTTCAATATAGGAACATGTGCAACAATTCCACAAATAATCGCTATCCAGGGCAAGGCACATTGATATGGAATTTTTTTTTTTCTTTTTTCTTTTTTCTGTTTCGTGCAAATTAAGAAAACAAAAACAAAACATTTGTTTCAGGGAAAAGATGAGGAGCAAAGTGTCTTCCCAAGAATTTTCAGTTACTTGATTGTATAGGACAGTAGTAGAAACCCTTCTGAAGGGTCGAACAAACATAGTTTAAAGGCAAGTGCCTGGAATAGGGATTACAATATTGTGTCTTAATGCACTCTACTTTACCCTACATTAACTATATAAAAATTAGTTACTAACACTAGAACATGCAGAGACTTTCTCTGATTAGCTGGACTCGCCAACCAGAACGTATATATATGTATAGTATAGGAAACCTTCTTAAAGTTGCATGTGAAGCAAAGGGGTGCTCCGCTGTCTGATAGAAAAAATCACTTGCACTCTTTTTTTTTTCTTTTTTTTTTCCTTTTTTTTTTTTTGTACATAAGATACAGGACGTTTGGGGTCCAAACCTTTCTTCTTTTTTATTTTTTTTCCTCTTTTTTTTTTTTTTTTTTTTGGTTTTTTTTTGTTTTTTTAAATTTCTCATCTTCAGCAAGTGCCCTTGCTTTGAACTGGCATAAGTTTGTAAGATCAACATGGTTCATTTCTGTCACGATTTATTCCCAGTCCAGAAAAGGTACCAGTTCAGGGACATGAAGGTGTTTTACTTTCTGGACTGTTCTCTCTTATTCCCAAGGTGTTTGAGAACTGATAAACCCTATATTGCCGGAAACACGTAAAATTTGTCAGAATTGGCATAATCCATTATAGTGACTTTTAGCTTATAAAATTAACAGAGATTATGATTTAATTTTTTTTTAGTTATGTGCTTTGATAACAGAAAATGATTAATTAGCATTTAATGTAGTTAACATATTGTGGTAAAAGCACCATTAGATTTGTTTTTTTTTTTTTTTTTAATTTTCCTTCAGTTTTAAAGGGATACAAGTTCAACAATAAAAAACATAAAAAGCAAAAATAGCTCCCCTTTTTTTTTTTTTCTTGCAAGGCTGTTTTTTACCCCGATAATTTAGAGTCCTGGGGTGGAAGGACTTGGAAAACAAAAATAGAATTTTCAACAATCTCTATCTTACAAAGATATTTAGCTATCCAATGAAATTGCACTTTACTCAATTCAAAATTCGATTGTTTTGATTGATTCCTGTCAGTTTCTGTCAAAACAGACCAACTTCCCCATTTCTGCGTGAATTTTTGTGTAATTGTTGAAAATTGTTGAAAAATGTTTTTTTTTTAAATGTAAGTGCAGCATTTCAAACTTTTTTTTCTTTTNCCATGTACTAGTTTGCTGTCGGTGTCTGCTCGCCTCCCCTTCCGCCGATGTGAAGTCGCTGCGCTGCGTTGCTGCTGCTTCCGTGTTACAGAGGTGGGAAGGGGTCTGGTGGTCTGTCCGGTGGGTGGTGGGAAGCGGAGACTTTTATCCCAGGTACCAGGACTGCAAAAGAGAGAAAAGAGCAGAAGCGTCAGCCCCGCTTTTTCCTGCTTCCCAAAGGGCTTCGGGCATCGCCGCCAGCCTACTCCGCCAAGAGGGGGGCTAATTGAGACCGTGACAAATTGACCTAATTACAAAGCTTAATTAAAAATACTTTACATATATATATATATATATATATATATATACACACACACATACATATATATTTTTTTCTGCTGGACATAGCTACAGATGAATGCGGGGGTCATGTCACGTTACAAGTTATCAATCTTTTTAATAGATGATGGCTTGAAGATCCCTCCAGTTCACTTTTGTCTAATCCCCTGAAAAGGCGATACACATTCGCCTCTCTGTGCCATTTATCACCCTGCAGTCGGGGTTTTCTTGGGTATTTAGGCATGTGCCAGCACAAGCATCTGTTGCTTTATGCTGCCCTGCTTCAACTGTCTCACTGGAACAGATGCACAGAAATTCAACAACAGGGCTGTTTTCTTAGGAGAAATGTGGATTGCTAGAGAAAAGCCAGGATAAAGCAAATCGGGGGGAGAGTGGATCAGCAAAATTGTCCCGTATCTCTGTGCTTCCAAACAAAATGTGGACCTCAACTAATAGCTTTTTGTTTTGGATATTTTTTTTTTTTAAAAGTCTCCTTCCTCCCCGCAAAGGGAGGGAATTCCCTGGAATTTCAGCTCTGTAACAATACCGGCCTTAACCCAACGAACTGCCCAGATGCCTGGAGAGCAGAAAGCAATTTTGCTCCTCCATAGGAAAATAAACACCATTGGGAAGCTGGAGTGGGCTCTGCTGGAGTCAGGGCAGTGCCATTGCACCGGGGAGACCCAGGTCGGCCCCAGCGGGGTCAGACCGACCTGAACCCGGGATGAATAAGAGCAGTGTTAGGCCCTGGGACTGTACGCACGGGGGGATGCCACTTGGCAGTGACATATTGCTGTGGGAATACACCAACAAACGGCAACTATTTAGCCTGAAGTCAAGTAATACAGCCAGAAAGATTCAGGTATTAAAGAGCCGTTGGTGATACCCCACGTTTTAACTTGGGCTCCCCTAATATATGAGGTGCCTACGCTTGCGTGCATCAACTGATGACAAGTTTTACCAACTTTTCCCTCCATTTCTTTTCAGCATCTGAAGGTGATTGATAGTATAATCAGCTCAAGAAGGATTTATGAACATTTACAGAAGACTCTGAGGCAAGTTTCATGTGGGACTTGGAGATTATGTGGTCTTGCCATGGAGGTAGGAACCGGTAAAATAAATAGCGCGCTTGGAGAAGTTGTCCTGCTTCCAATACACCTCATTAACTAACTCTTCCTCTGCTCACCCTTCTGAATACAAACACACCGGTCCCATATCAGCTCCAGCCATTGCCTACAGATTTTATATTTAGACTTACGCAGGCTGCAATTAAGCGAAATAGTTCTCATATGTAAAGTTCATAAACAGAGAGAAGTTCTGGCAGGGTTTGTGAAGCGGTGCCAAGTCCCGTTCCCCTCCCTGATTGCGGGGCCCTACTGATTTGAGGCGGGCGCGGGGAAGCTGAGTGAGGGCCGTGCCGGAGGCACCTCCAACCACCGCAGGCTGCAAACTCTTCCCAACTTTGCCGAGTTGTCCCTTACGCTTCTCATTTGAGCGTGACTGTCTTTGGCCGGGCTGGGAAACGTGGAAGTCCCCAGCAGGGAGGAAAGGGGTTAAAAATTCAGAGCGGATGGTTCAAATCTATATTGCAGATGTCCAATTGGCTCCCATCGCCGCTGGCTGGGCCACATGGCCCACCGGGCCGGGGATGGCGGGAGCCGCTCCGGCCTCGCCACTCTCTTGTCGCTTCAAAAGCTGATTGCTTTAAAAAAAAAAAAAAAAAAAAAAAAAAGGCAGAAAAAAGCGAGCAAAAAGCGAGCAAGCTGCGGTTACGGAGGTGGGGCTGTCCACGCAGGAGGCCTAGGGCGGCGAAACTCCCCCCGGGGTAGGGGCAGCCGGTGGGGCGTCGCGGTGGGGCTGCCTTCACCGCCAGTCAGTCCGTCCGTCCCGTCCGTCCGTCCGTCCGTCCGTCCCCCCGCCGCACCGCGCTCCTTCACGCATCTTGCTATTCAGCCTGTGCCTTGCAGACAAGGTTACCCCAGAGCGGCTCTGTAATCCTTCACTGAAATAGGCTTTATTGATTGCTCTGGTCTATTGTTCCCTTTTCAAGTCCCCCAAGTTCAAGTTCATCCTGGTGTTACATCATGTCTCGTTGCTAGGAGCAACCAGACAGCCCCAGACGTGACTATCATTAGCAAGAGCCGCGCTGCGCCCTCCCACCGCCCGCCAGCCGCTCTGACGTAGCAGCCCCGCTGCAAACACATTGAAGTATTTATTCTGCCTAATTTATGACCTCCACAGCAAGAGAGACCCCCACTCCAAAAACCAACACTGTTGTATATTTAATTAATCTGTCTTTCTCTGGCACTTGGGAAAGTTAGACAAAGGTCTAATTATTGTGCGTCGCTCCCCACACTTTTCTTTTTGGGGTGACTATTTGCATGGGAAAAGAAACGGCGAGGCTGGGCGCGAGTCCCCTCCCTCCAAAACACCTTTTTTTTCTCCCCTGCCCTATTGACATTTCATGAAATACTTTAGCTGCTTAAGGGAATTAGAAAAAAAAAAATCTGATGTGAATGTAACTCCTTCTGAGTTGGTATTCAGTAACACAAATCAACTCATGACATGTTTAAATTTAAATGCTAACCACACACTCTGCGAGTTACTTTAAAGGTTAGTTTTTAATCAATAGAAGTTGCTGACTCTGGAGTTTTTAGCGGCGCAGTGCAGCTCTGGGGCCTTTGTCTAGCGCTGGGCTTTCAAACTTTTTTTTTTTTTTTTTTCCTTGAGATGATTTTAGCAATGATTTGCAGACACAGAGTGCTATTGTGCTCCTGACTAGCAACATGTCAATAAAGGAGTAGAGTTACCATGCACTAGGGTGTCAATATGACTCCTGCAGACACTGCTCAGCCTTAATACCGAGGAAAAAACTTAATTAACCCTTACAGGATCAGCCCAAACCGCACGACTGTATTTTTTAAACTTCCCCGACAGGACTCCGGGTCACCTTTACTGAAAAGCTGCTTTTACGGGATCCACACTCCGAGCACCTCACAAACAGCTGCATCCCTGCAGCCTGTTCTTGCTACCCCACTTTGATGAGATGTTTTATGGACTGAGGCGGTGGAACCACCAGACAGAGAGTGCATTTACCCACCAGCACCACTCTCAGGATACCGTTTTAATTTAGAGCGTCTTACAGCTGAAACGCACACACAGAATGATCCTCCTTTTCTACTAATCATTTTAATATTAAGATCTCATATCCCTCTCAAGCCTCCTATACATGTCTAAGTCTTCCCGGATTAGGTCTGAAGAGCACCATTGTACTTCTGAAGCACCTGTGAAACTTCTCTGCTAGGGGAGAGGAGAAGTCTCCTCAGTGCATCAAATGAAAACATCTAGGAAGCTCATTGTGCACTTGGACCCCGATATTTGGGATCTATCAGGGTGGGGTTTTTTTGCACAATTAAGGGGCTTAAAGGGGGAAAATGGAGCCTGGGTCCCTACGTTTGGATGGCTGAAGTACTTTTTGCCTTCTTACAGAAGGTGGTGCAGGCTGTGCTCCCACATCTAACCACCTTTTCTATTTTGTCCCTTGTTCTGTCTGGCTGCACCCAGAAGGAGAAAGGTGTATTGCCTTTCTTAATTTAAAATCTCCATTTAAATCATAGGCACTATCACAATACACTCAGGATGATATTATCTCCCTGCCTTTTCCTAAAAGAGCCAGTATTTTATTTCCCCTCTATTTACTTTGCAGTAGTGTTCTCCCAGTGAGTTCAGAGCTAAATGAATCCAGCAGAACTAAAGGTCCTACTCAGTAAAATTACTGCCACGCAGTTGTCGGTGCCACTACGAGTCTGTATTGTCCTGCCCAGCATCTCGCTGTCCTTCCCCAGCACTCAAGGTGAAACATCAGAAAGAATTCTGCAGTCCGGTACGAGATCTTCGCCTCCCTTTCTCCAGTCAAATGAAGAAGTAATCTCACCAGGTTGAAAAGTGCTGACTAAGGATTTAATAAAGTGCCTGCAGATGTGTGTCATCTCTAAGGTATTCAACTCATGTAATGCAAAACAGTTCCACACCGAATGTGCTTATAAAATTCCATTTAACCATTGCAGAGCTCTATTTTACTGTTCTCGGAGGAGTATTATCACACTTCCCACCCACCCACCCCACTTTACAGCACCATGAAAGTTGAAACTCCACGCTGCCAGTATCTGAGAATCCTCACAGTAGTAAGGTTTTATGAACCATAAACAATGTCTACTTGACTGAATCCTAAACAGGAAGTCTGAAATGGCAATTACGTTTCTTTGATAGCACAAGTCTATTTGTTTCTTCTGTTCTTCTGGAGATAGCAGAGAGACACAAAAATCCTCAAGCCACTTCTGACAATTGGGCCCTTTGTATGGGAAGAACAGCAAGGAAACACTCTGTAATTCAGGATATTTAGATGCAGCAAAGCTGAAAGTGCCTCATTGACTCTGGTAGCAGTTTCTTGCCTGCATCAGGAGCCCAGAAACAGGCCCATTGTTTATTAAAGTCTTCTTAAACCAGCCTTCCTGCAGGACGGGTTTCACCCCCTGGCTCCCAAGCCTAGCTGCGAGCACCACACACGTGTTGGAAAACCAGAAAGACAATTAAATGCAAACTTGGTAAATTTACTTCTACCTGCACATCTCCTGCCCTAACAAAGAGACCTTTCAGCTTGCACAAAAAGCGAGGGTTGTAAAGCGGCCCTATCTGTTTTTCAAATTAAGAAGTTAAACAAAAGTCCTCAAGGGCAAAGTTTAACTCTGCGGAAGGAGGTTGTTAATGTGGAATCCAGAACTGGGTGTGACAGTTGGCTTATTTCTCCGGGCGATGTGGGTTATTTAAGGACATTCACACGTTTGAAACTGACAAACTCCACAAGTAGGAGCTTTTGCTTCACCTAATCCACTTACGGCTAAAACTTGGTCTGTGCTAGCCATTTTCTTTAGGTTTCAGCCCAGTTTGGCTGCCCGGCGGCAGGATGGGTTGATGCCATCAGGACTTCAAACGCAGCTGCCGCAGTGCCATGGCCGTTGCTGCCCCGGGCATGGCTGCGCTTGCAGGAAGCTATCGCTGCACGGGCCTGGGCGGGAAAATCCACCTTTGATAAGAGTCTAAACAAAAAAACCTTGCAGCTTTACAGTTCACCGGCAAAGCGGCTGTTTGAGCAGCAGAGCTGAACCTGAACCACAACCGTTGGGCACCTGAGCGGATTCATCACTGCACATCAGTTCAGTTTTGTTTGGGGCTGATGTTTCAGTCATCACAAAAAACTTCAAGGCAATCAAAACCATTAACCCTAGGAGGTGAATTGGGGCAACAGGTCCTTCTGGCTGCAGAGATAAATGAGAATAAAGACCTGAGCAGCAAACTGGGCCTTCAGGCATTGCCTTGTGAGAGGTCTCCAGAAGGCTTTTCCCTATGGTGGGTCATTTGAAAGCAAGGGGCCAAAAGTAGGGTCTCAATGCAATTTTGAATGGGCTACCAGGGTCAGCGAAGGCAGTGGCAACACAGCTTCTGGTGTAACTGGCTGGAGGGCTCTTGCAGATAAAGCAACTCCCTTTGGTTTACCTCATGTCTGAATTTATCCCACTTTTCTATTGGTTTCCCCAGAGTTTCTCCAGGCATGAAATGTGATCTTATCGTGCAAACCAAAAGGTGAATATTAAAGACAAGGTCACCTTTGTGCCTATGGAAGTTATTTTCTTAGAGCTGGGATTAATTATTTAGTAATTATATTTTGTAAAATGAAATACCAAAAGGGACATAAGTAGCATGTTGGTTGTCCCCAGGGGGACACAAAACAGTGAGTGAATCTTCTGGTTGTCCAACGTCCACACCCAGGAGAGTCACATTCCCCACTACGAGTGTATTTATGCTGTCTCGAGGAAGATAAAACCCATCCCAGGAGGGACACAAGTCTCCAGGCGATGCGTACAGTAGCTCTGCATCCAATAGCTTTTGCAAGGATGCCAGTTGTGGCAAACTGCATTAAATTACGTGCAATAATTTTGTAATACGGACTTCTGCCTGCTGACTATTAAAAATGTATAGTAGTCCAAACCACTCCTCTCCTGGGACTAACAAACTCACTTCAGTCAAGATTTCTGCTTGGGTTCAAACCTCAAGTTGGGAACAGCTAATGTTTTTAACTAAATCACCCCAAACCCTCCCAAACCTATGAAAACACTCTCATACAGTAACTCCTGCTGTTGTTCCAGACATCTGAATGTTCCAGTAAAGTGTCCCAGCTGGCCCCAGATGTTTCTTAAGTATAAAGCAATGCTCTGAGCAGTGGACCCCCTGCTGCCCAAACCTGAAGCTCAGCGGATTAAAGATTGACTGTGCTATGACATATTCGCATTTAGCCTGAATATAATACAGCAAAGACTTATCAATGGCAAATGTTTGAAATGTAATCCAGCCAGCAGAGTAGGCTGGCACTTTGAATATGATGTATAAATAATGTATGGGAACTTAAGATCTAAATTAGATCTACAGGAAGAAAACTTTCCCTTTTCTTTGACTCTAAAAGAAAGTTCTCTCACAATGAGGTCATTTTTATGGCCGTCTTGCGGCTTCCAATTTTGCTTTTAGACGGAGGATCTTCCTTTTACTTGGGGAACTTTTCTTGAGTTACAGTTTGCTTCCAGTTTTCTAAAGAGTTAAGCAGAGAAGTTGGTGTATTTGTTAGTAAATTGACTCTGAAAGCTGCAAAATAACTTCTAAACTTTGCATGGCATGCTGAAAACTAACTGCAGTAACGCTAAACCGTAACTCTTACTGTTTAAAAAAAGAAAAAAAAATGGGGAAAAAAAAGATAGGGGAGTGAAAGAGAGAGAGGAAAAAGAAAGGGAGAAAGAGGGAGAAACAATCCCATTTTGTTTTTTGTTAGAGGACGGCATACTACATAGATCAGAGACTTTTCAAAAAATAAAAACCCCCACTGTACACAAAGCACAGGAAAATGTGAGGAAAAAAGGAAAAACCTAAAAGCAGCTTAGAATGTGTTAACTCTGCCATTCTGTCAGCTTAAAGAGTATTTTATGCTTGATCAACAGCTCTCTTTTATTATGCTTTTCTTTCATTCATTCAAGACATCAAAGACCAGAACCACCAGTGTACCTGATCTACCAGAAGAACTTGTAAGGGTGTTCTAAAGAAACGGGGGTATTGGGAGCCAGACACCCCTGCGGACAAGGCAGTTCAAAGAGAATATTTCAACAATGATTACATTTTGTAAATCTTTGTACGAAAGACAGCTTATTTCCTGCTTTTTTCATGAAAAATAGATTCTATCCATTAAAGTGAGCCCACAGTATGAAAGTTACTTGAGATCTGAGGTACAGCAAGCAGATTAAGTGGATGGTGAGATGAAATCTTTGAGAGAGACGATGGCTTTCTCTGATATTTGTCGCTGCCATAAGGTTTTCTGACTGGGATAGAAAATTCTTTCTTTTTTTTTTTCCCCCCCATTATTTATTTGTAGACTTGCTGGTGGCAGTGAAGACTGTTGTAAAAGCAAAATAAACCAAAATGAAATAGAAAGGAAAACTGTAACAAATAAAGGAACTAAGAAAACAAATGGCTGCAAAAAGCTTTTGACATATATAAAACTACATGTATATATGTGTATGTATGTATATATATAAAAATATATATATAAAAAAATATATAAAATACATATATAATATATATATATATATTTGTCCCACTCCAAAAACTGCAGGCTAGCCATTTAAATCCAGCAGACAACTCTGAAGCGCTTCACGCAGACTCAAGCCAGCTGTTTACTTTTCAAAGCCCATGGTGGTTTCTGCGTTGATAAACTATATAACCTCACACACAAAGGGATTTTAGCTATGCCAGACCTCATTGCTCTGTCCCGATCTCTTTATGCGCTGTCACAGAATAAAAATGATCCTAACACAAACCCAGAAATAATATCTTGCTCCAGAAAGGACATCTTTGTAGATAGTTTCTGAGTTACTGCCAAAAAGAATTTTTTTTTTTTTTTGCCCATTCATCCTTTAAAAGTTTTGCTATGAACGTAGCCAGAAGTTTTCAGGAGTAACCAGAAATGACCAAAATGTGACCCACCAGCCAAGTGCAGCTTAGTGGGGGAGGAAGGTGCCCCCACGCCTGCGGCTCGACCAGCAGCCACCTCTGCCACCACGCCTGGGTGACACTCGCTGGCATTGGCACTTCTCCCTTGGTATGCACATTGCCTTTAGCAAGGAAGAAAGGAAATGGCAGTATGGATTTTATCAAAAACGACAAGTTTAAAACCCTCCTCATGGTTTACATCTACTATTGGGATTTGAAAGTAAATATACTGGAAGGAGTTTTTAAATTCTGCACTTTATGCCTCTCATTTTACACAGCCCTGCACTTTCCTCTGCTGGAAGCATGGTTACATTTGCTACAGCGTGCAACACAGTATTTCTTATGCTAAATCTCACTTCTTTCCTTTTATGAAATAAAGCGTGCATCATGACTTCGATCCATTTATAACTTCAGGCTGGGATCTCCCATGGAAACTGGGATGGCAGACACACTGCTGTGATGGGACTTTCCAGCAGTTTGCTAGAAGACAGCGATCCCTTTGGGAACAGCCATGAGCCCGCTCCCAAAAACTACAGTGCCTGCATTGTCCTGGGTTTCCCAGTGTCCCTGAACATGACACAAAGCTGGTGAGTGCACAGGGACCCCACAGCCCCGACAGTGGGTGCATGGGGACTCCCTAGCCCTGATGGTGGGTGTATGGGAATCCTGCAGCCCAGATGGGGGGTGCACAAGGACCCCACAGCCCTGACAGTGGGTGCTTTCCAGTCCTGATGATGAAGGCACAGAGACCCCACAGCCCTGAATGTGGGTCTGTGAGGAGTCCACAGCCCTGATGGTGGGTGCATGAGGACCCCACGGCCCTGACAGCGGGTGCACAGGGAGCCCACANGGGGGGGGGGAGGAGGGAAATGAGGAGAACAATATCGTCTTAATTGTCTCTATATAGCTCCACAGTTAAAGTATTACTTTTTAAAGGGACATAATTTATTCTGGAGGCACGGTGTTATAACAACCAGTACATACTTTCACCGCGGCGTAACCCGCTCTATTCTTCATTGTGCTCTCTGGTTTTGTTGCTTTTACAGAACTCCTTGTTACCCAGTTCCCTATACTGTACTTACAGTTTTATTCAATTTAAGCCAGTTCCTGCAGTTCCTCAGGCCAGCAAAACACCCCTGAAACCTCAGGAGTTTTGCCTGCCCCAGGACTGCAAAAATAATCTCCCTGCGACCACCGTTTCCCCCAAAAGTTTCTTTAACTTTAATTGCTTTAAGACAAATCAGGGAAAGTCATCCAAAGAAAATCAACCCCCGGCCTGGGCCTCCCAAGCTGGGTTTGCAGCGAGACAGCCTGAGCGCGCGCACACACACACACACACACACACACACACACACAC
>WBNM01011272.1:244693-287793 GCA_013399055.1 Ramphastos sulfuratus | reverse complement strand
TGGGTGCTTTCCAGTCCTGATGATGAAGGCACAGAGACCCCACAGCCCTGAATGTGGGTCTGTGAGGAGTCCACAGCCCTGATGGTGGGTGCATGAGGACCCCACGGCCCTGACAGCGGGTGCACAGGGAGCCCACAGCCCTGATGGTGGGTGCATGAGGATCCCTGAGCCCTGATGGGGGATGCACGGGGAGCCCACAGTCCTGAATGTGGGTGCATGAGGACCTCACAGCCCTGACAGCGGGTGCACAGGGAGCCCACAGCCCTGAATGTGGGTGCACGGGGAGCCCACAGTCCTGAGTGCGGGTGCATGAGGACTCCCAAGCCCTGATGGGGGGTGCACAGGGAGCCCATGGCCCTGGCTCCCAGCCGCTGACAGCCTCGATCTGGCCATGCGGGCTCCGGCAGCGTGTTTGCAAGTTCAAGTTCAGGTTTAAGTGAAATAAAACGCTCCTCGGGAGTCTGCAGCCAGCCCTCATTTACATGTGATCCCTCTGAACTTCGCCTGCGCCAGCGCGCCCTGTTTCCAGGGCCCGCCGAAGGAATGTTTTACAGTTAGAGCCTGCAGTGCTTTCTCAGGCATTTTAGACCCAGAGGCCCAAGTTTCAAGCTGCAGCANCACACACACACACACACACACACACACACGCACACACACACGCACACACGCGTACAGACGCGCTCGGGGGGTTTGCTCCTGGGGCTCTGCTTCCCAGTCCCGTGCTGGCAGGGAGCAGCAGAGCAACTGGAACTATTGTGAGGGGCCCACAGGGCTGAGGGGTAGGGGTCCCAGCGGGATGGGCTGCTAGCGGGATGGGCTGCTTGGCCGGCAAGTTGCTGCAGAGGCTCTGGCTCTTTGCTTTACAGTATAGGGTACAAAAGGAAATTTTCAGCTGCTTTTCTTGACTGCCCCGGGAGTACTTTAGAAGAAGTGAGGGGAGAGAATAACTTGAACTGGAGAGGAAAGTGAATACTCCCTCCAAAATGCCCCCCAAAGTCTGGGCTCTGCCCACAGTGGATGTTTGTGCGTGAAGCAGACAAATGAGCAGCCCCGCTGGGAGAGCAAAGGCAGCGTGCATGGCCTGATAAAAACAGGGCAAAAAATAGGGGGGATGAGTTGGCAGAGAGCCGAGAGGCAATGGGGCTGTGGGCAGCAGGAACAGTGGGGCTGGCAGGGTGCACACCGGGCAGGTGCAGATGTACAGAGGGATAGCGTGGGAGCTGGGGACTCCAAGACACGGAGGCCATGACAACAGAATGTTTTTGGATGTGGGCAGAGAAAAGTTGGGTTTGGAGACCGCAGAAGGGGAAGAGGAATTGGGGTTTTGGCAAGTCCTAGGCATACTGGGCAAGAAGATCAAACCCAGTCTCCAAATTAACATAGACAGAAATAGGGGCACGAAGGCAGCTCTGGTGTTTTTGCCACATTGACCCTGAAATTGAAGTAGACACTGAGCTGGAGGAATAATGAATCAGGTCAGCAATGAACCCAAATCTCTCCTTAAAAAGAGAGAGCCAAGAGAGCATTGAGCTGAACAAAAAAACCCCTCCTGCACACCAAAACCTTCCATGTCTGGGTTTCTCCTGATGCTTTGTACCTTGCTAAATGGAACAAACTGCTCTAAGAGAAATGGAAGGCAGTTCAGCATGCTCAGTGCTCAGACCTCGGAGGGGTCTGTGTGGCTGCAGTTATCAATGATGGGACCTCTCCCATTACACCAGTCTCCAGCCAGGGACATGATGGTCAGTGAGTCCCCTAGAGCTCCGTTGGGGCCCTTGGGATTGGCATGACACAGGGCAAGGAAAGGCCACCTCAGGCTTTGGAGATAGCCAGCGTTCTGGTGCAGAAATGGGAAAAGCCTTTGCAGCACATGATCTGCCTTCGGATGAGGAAGGATGTATTAGACATGGTTGGCTAAAGGGAGCTGGGTCTTGGCCTAGCTTGGAGTGATTTTCACACATACGGTGAGATGCCAATGAAAGTCCTGGTGGAGTGTAAAGTCATTAAATGAGATGAAATTAAACAATTTAGTTATTTCTGCTTCATCATATTTGTGCAGTATGGCAGGCAGAATGAATTACTACTAATGATCAACTTTAGTAATACTAATTAAACTATCTCAATTTAATTAATACTGACAGAGAAAACACAAAATTACTAATGTAAACCTTGAACCAAAAATCAAAAGGTGCCTCTTTGCTTTTATGAGTCACTGAATTTGAGGTTTTTCTCTGAAAACATCTACTTTTTTTTTTCCTTTTTGATACATTACTACTTTTACTCCTTGTACTCCTGAAAAGCCTCCAGTAGAAGAATCCGAACCCTGCTTTGAGTCATGCAACATCCAAAGGATTGATAAAGCAGTTAACCACTACTGGGACAAATTCTGCCCTTGTTTCTGCTGTTAGGAAGACGACGAGGTTATAAAGAGCCTGTGGAACGTCCCTTGCTGGGAATGAAGCAGATGGAATGTAACCTGGCCTATACTATCAGATACAGCCTACAAGACCAGTAAACTGGGAAAAATGCTCAGACTGAACCCATCTCTACAGCAAGGAAGATTGCTCTGGAGTCACAGAGAGATAATATCTGTAGCCACAAAATAAAAGCTCTTGAGATACATGATGACTGCACTGCAAGCCCTCCCCATAAAGAAAACATCCATTTTAACCTTTATCTGTTTTGAAACAGGCTAGATTTACTCTACTGTGCATAGCTCTAAGCAAAACACCACTATAATTAAACAAAAATGATGTTGTATTTCTAAACCAAACTCCTGCCAGTAACAAATTTTCACTGACTTCAGCAAATGTCCAGTTGAGTCCAATACCTGGGATTCACAGAAGTGATCTTTAAGTCAAAAGACTACAAAAGAGTCCATAAAAAAAAAAAAAAAAAAAAAAAAAAAAAAAAAAAAAAAAAAAAAAAAAAAAAAAAAAAAAAAAAAAGAGCCAAGCAAGGAACAGTATGTGTAAGAGTGTTCCTGCAAAATCTCAAATCTCATTGTTTAGCATATGCAAGGATGAAAATACCCAACCTCATATAAAAAATTGATTTCCAACTTCATTTTTTTTTTAAAAGATGCTTTTTCTGCTGTCACATTTAGAAAGACGTTGTAGCAAAAGCACAAAAGGATGCCTAAAGTTCTCTAAAGCTGCTCCACACAATGCAGAAATTACTGTGTTCAGCATTAAAGGTGGCTGCATTTTATTGGTAGTGACTTTTGTTACTCCTAACTCGTAATTAAAATTATGTTCTGTTGGCTTCTGAAATGTATTTAGCTGCATCTCTTCATGTGTAATAACTACTGTTTGTAGAGGTGATGTAAGAGTTGGGTCATGCAAGTGAATATGCCTGAAAATATTATGATTATAGTGTCAGTACTGTTTTCAAAATTGAATATTAATAACCAAAGTAACTAAAGGGTACATAGTTAAGCCTACAAGATATGTTCACATTTAGCCTTTGGAATTTTATTAGATTTTTTTTTTAAATCCTGGTTTTGAATTAAACTTTTCCAGTTCTACCTCTATTAAAGTAGAATATACCATAAAAACAAACACCTAAAACAAGATGATTTGTTGTTCTGAACTAAAACCAGGGAAATTTTGAAAGCTACAGCTCAGCCTGCTGTTAGTAATCCTTACTGAGAACAGACACCTTCATTAAATTAAAAATTTTCACCAAATAGCAGTCATGTTGCTGCATTTGTTTTCAAGGCCCAGTCCGTCCCCTGTATGCTATTTACATTTCCCTAGGATAGTCCAATGCTAGAGAAAGTGATGCTTGGTGTCTTGGGAACAGAAAATCTGCTGCAAAATGGAGAGTCCTTCCCTGGCTTCTCATCTTTTGGTCCCTTGTTATGAAATTTAGTACTACTTTCAGAGCAAGATAGTCTGTTTTGTAAGGTGTTCACCTCTGGAGCTTATTTATTCCTTGACCTCTGTGTTAAGGCCATTAAGAAAAGGTGATTCTTAGAACAGAGGTAGCTTAATGTCTATCCACAGAGAAGGATGTAGGGATTGTGGCCTTTAATTTTTGACCTTCATTGAAGATTGTGGTCCTAATCCTTTGATTGCAGAATTGTTAAAAAGTATATATGGCAGTTGGCAAAAATCTTAATGTCCCACTAAATGCAAAAGCAATAAATTCAGCTGCTGACCTTTTCCATCCAGGTCACATGTGACACCTACTGGAGTTTGTCAGGCTGGGTGGAATTTATGGAGCTCATATAGACATCAGCTGCAAAAGCTGAACTTTCATGAAATGTCTTTCAAAGGCACTTCCAAAACCCTTGTAAAAAGTCAGCGTGTCTTTTTTTTTTTTAAGGGCATATATATGTTCTACTTGCATTTTAAAAGGTCTCATCATGCCATCTCTGCAAATCTTCAACACTTGGGAAACCTCAGCTTTTAAATTATTGCTCTTTACAAAACAGAGAAATCAAGCCAGGCATGTAATTATCGTGATTACCAACTTCCAACAATCCCTTTCCAAGTGTATAGAAGATGCTGAACCTCTGCACTCTCTTTTCTTTCTCGTGGCCATCTCTCTGCCCCTTTCTGACATCAGTGGTATTGATGGCATACCGTCAGTCAGAGAAATGTGATTTGATAGTACCCTAAAGTAGTTGCAAAAGAAGGGGAGGAATACAAAACCTACTTAGGTCCTCACGGTAAGCGTGAGATCAATGTTTTCAATAATCCGTTTGCCGCCATGTAGCACCCTAACTGTCGCAATTAATAATGTAGGAGGAGCTGATTAACTTAAGTAAAGTGCTCTCCAATGTGTAAACACATAAAGATCTATAGGGCAAAAGAGGAAAGAACGAACAAAACGTCATTTTTATATTTTATGTGGACACATTCTTGCTTTCTATTCTGCTCTTGTAACAATTACTGTAGTAGCCACTCTGACAGAGTCAATAAATCGATCTGGGACCTGATGCAGCAGTGAGGCAGACTAATCCAATACAGCATTATCTGCAGTGGAGGCTGGGGGCAGGCGTGGAGTGGTCAGGAAATCAGCCAAGTCAAGTAAAAGCTGTGAGAGGCACATAACTATAATCTTGCGTTCTGCTTGTTTGATTTGTGTGTGTACGTATGCAGGCCTGTGTCTGAACAAATGTGCAGCTCTGCAGGAGGAAAGTGCACTGCCCATGCTGCACTTCCAGTGTCAAAGAATCATAGAACGGCTTTGTTTGTCTGGGACCTAAAAGATTATCTAGTTCCAACCCTCTTGTCATGGGCAGGGACACCTTTCACTAGAACACGTTGCTCAAAGTCCCATGCAGCCTGGCCTTGAATGCTTCCAGAGATGAGGTATTCACAGCCTCTCTGGGCAGTGCCTCATCGCTCTCACATTGAAGAACTTCTTACTTACGTCGAATCTAAATCTACTCTCTTTCAGTTTAAAGCCATTAGTCCTTGTCCTATCACTGCATGCCCTTGTGGAAAAGTCCCTCTCCAGCTTTTGTGCTTAAAATACTCCAGTCACAGGACTCTCTGGTTCTATGAGGATCAGCACCCACCCTGATTTAATCATATTGGCAGCATGACTGATGGATTTAAAGATCTGATGACTTTCTCCCCCACCACTCCAAAGTTGGTACCTGTCCTCATCTCAACTGCGCATGTCCATTGAAAAACAAACCTAGGAGTTGCCTTCCATGTACTCTGTACCTGAGAACATAGGAACCGCCAATTTTTTGTCAGCTTAAATGGTCACTTGGATCTGGTATTATGTCTTTGACAGTGGTTGTACTCTTCTTGGGAGGAAGATGCAAGAATCTCCATAAAGAAGATGGACCAACATGATTTGGCCTGAGGGGAAGCTTCTTCCCAGCCCCATGCAGTAAGTGGAGGGCCTTGTAAATTCATGTTAGCGGGGAATATGAGATCGAAAAAATAAAAATAAAAGAAAGTTTCCTGCTGAATGGAAAAATGAAAACTGTTTTTTGGCAGAAGTTCTTCAAGAAGGAGAACATAGGCCATTGTTATTATGAAGACTTTTCAATGAAAACACAGAAAATCATTGCCTTTTAGAGTAATTGTTTAGCTAAAGAAAGGTTACACAGCTTGTAGAGAATTTAGTAAGAAATTAAATCTCTCCAGCTCATTCATCATATTTCTGCATTTGCCAACTCTTCCCACCAGGCCCACACTTACTTCTTCTCTCTCTTCTCCCCTACTGTGGAGCATAAGTAATGGCCATAAAACCCGCAGAAAGGGTGCCTTACGCACAGGCTTCCTGTTTATTGTAAGGAGGGGAGGAAAAAAAAAAAAAGCAAGCAATAAGTTTAATTGCTTAGTTTGGGAAATTTGTCTGTGTCCATTGTAAATAACTGTATGCTCTATCTATTGGAAATAAGATGCTTAGTGTTTGGTTCCAAAAAAAAGTCTGAACTGCTCACTGGAGCCTGCAAGGAGGAGGAATACAAAGCAGAGGAAAAAGGATCCTCCCTGCTGAGGACTAACCCAGGCACTTCTCGACTGATTTGGCTCCAGCCCACTTTGAAGATAAGGCCACACGGTGATACTGGGAAGTTCTCTATGAATCTTTACCTTTATAGTGCAGTATGTGCTTTCTTCTTGAGGTGCACTGTTCTCTGCTGCTTTGTAAGAACTGATCTGAGAGGGAAATTTCATACCACCCCTCTGCACGAAAGCTCAATTAAAGAGGCTTTGTGCACTGAGCTGAGCAGGCAGAGAAGGGGATGGGAGTTGAGGAGTGACCCTGATTTTGGGGCACCTTTGTATCTCCTGTCTGTGGAGCACACTCTGGACTGTCATTAGCAACTGTGATCAGAGCAACACATTCACACTTAGGCTGCACTGGGGACACGTGGCTCTGGAGCTATTATGTGATTAGGGGCACATCAAGAGCACCGCAGCTGCATGTGGGCTCTTTGCTCCCATCATGGTGGAACCATGGCAATTTTAGCTCAGCATAAGATTCAGCCAACATTTCCTTGACTGATTTTGACAAAAGGGAAGAGTGAGTTTAATATGGGAAAATACAAAGCAAAGGCAGGATCTGAAATCTCCTTTCAGCTTCTCAGGGTCTGAGACCTGCTGATGGCTTGATAGAGATTGACACTACATTTTCTATACAGACTCTGTAGACTTACTCAACATTTTTAGAGCCATCTTGAGGCCACACTTAAGATTAGGCCAGCACAGCTGCTTCCTGGGTGGAAGGTGGAAGACGGCACCAACATTCAGGTGCTGCTGATTCTGCAGCAAAACACTTTTTGCTCAGGGATCAAAGCTTCCAGTTGCCATAATAGGGCTCAAGCCGACAAGAGTCTATCCTTCTTCATTGCCCTTCAGACCAGGTAGTTACTATAAATTAAGGGTCATATAAACAATGTATAAACCTCTTTTTGCATGCTCAGCTGTTCATTATAATGATTCTGATTTTCATCTCTGTTTTGGGTCTGTCATTTCCTATATCTATTGCAAATCTCCAGTAGGAAAGAGATCCATGAGGGAACAGGGTCCATGTATACTAGGGAGCAATGTAAAATTCAGATGGCACTTTATGCACTGTGTAACTCTGCTCTGGGTGTTGGAGGAGAGCAGCCCTCACTTCCCATTGTCAGATCTCTGCTAGGTTTGGAAGGAGAGAGATCCCTCTAACTTCAGCAGCTCTAGAAAGCAGCAGTCCCACATCTTAGAACTGTAGTTTTCTATCTATTCTCTGCAAATTTCTGTTCTTTACCCAGGACAGACATTATTCCTGTGTGGAAATGACGTTCTGAACCTACTACTACATTTGCTGCCACAGACCAAGAAAAGGAAAAGGACAGTCAGGTCTGCTTAAAAGTGCTTTGCAGTTAATGTTCTTCCAAAGCCAGGTGTGCTGGCTGAGGGACATTGCTTTATGGAATATGTAATTCTCAGGAGGCTTAACGAGTTTGAACAAATGCTTCCAAATTAGTGTTATCTTCACTCATAATTTGCCTTGGGCTAAGTATTCTTATCCTGGGGAGGAACAGTCATCTAAGCAACAAAGAGTGCTGGGCCTGGCTTATAGTTCTGCTCAGAACCCCAAAATAAAAGGCCTGATCTTGTTCCTCTGCACGTCCCCTGCATCGTATGAGGAGCCACATGAACCCCATACACTTCTGAATGGGAACTGCCCCTAAAGTGAAGTGGTGGATCAGCTGTTAGCATACTTTGCAGCAATGCCACCAGATCTTGACCTTGCCCTTCTCCCCTGTGGGCCAGGAGGTGCTGCCTGTCTGACCAGAGCCATTCCTGGGAGCTGAGAAAGAGGAGAGAAAGAGCAGGGTGCAGAGGCAGAGATGGACAGGCAGCTTGTGGTACTCATTAATAAAGCACATCAGCATGGGTGGCGTGGGAGCCCGGCAGCTCTGCGTCCCCTCCTGACGGTGCAAAGGGCAAGGCACTGTGGCAGGGGTTCAGTGAGAAGCAAAAATGGAAAACCCCTGTGAAGCAGGGCACACGTTTTGTATGTCAAAAGCAAAATGTGTGCACTGGTTTCTTTCTTCCATAGGGTGGCAATGGAACCTGGGCACAAAACAGCTACATGGTTTCAGCTGCAGGAGTGATAGCTCTGGAGAAGCTGCATTAGCTTCTATTCAAGGTGGTGACTTTGATCTATGAATTCTATATGCTTTGGGACCTTGCTACCTTCGAGGCTGCTTCCTTGCCTCCCCCCCTGCCTGTGCTACCTCCAGCCGTGGCGAGGGGCATCACCTGCACCACAATCCTCCGAAATAAACGTCTAGGCAGCAGTAACTGGCTGTTATCACAGAAGGACTGTCTACTCTGGAATTTGCCTCCCTCCTTAGTCTGACAGAGCTCACATCTGCTAACCTACAGGACACAGCATCAAGCTCATTTTTTTCTCATGCCCTTTGTTTTAAAATGCTGCCAGTGAAAAATCGCAGGCTGCAGTTTGCTCTCTAAAAGGATTGTGGGCAAGTAAAAATAGTCTCTCAAAAGGAAAGTAATTGTACAATTAGATTTGTATACGCACCTGAGGCAGAGGGTGGGTTTTTAGAGATAAATACAAGCCTGAAAGAAGCAGCTATAAAGATACCACTGTCTAATTCAGGGAAGGCAGATCTAAAGAAGTTAGCAATTTCCTTACACTGTAACCATTGTGCTAAACTTCACTATTTTGCCCTCCTGACTTACTCTGGATGTGTTTCACAATGTGCATTTTGGTACATTGGTCTCTATGAGGCTGGTAGCAAGAGCATGGTTGTGCTTTGGACCTTGCTGGTTTTCATACTTGTTTTTCTGCCTAGATAAGCTTGTTTGACATTGGGGGTTTGTCTTATACTTTGTTGTGGTGTGCTAGGTAAGTTTGAGCCTCTTGTTTCAATTATTTTGTCTTATAAGAGATGAGCTCTACCCTGAGCACTGGTGTAGCTGGGTGGCTCCAGAGCATCACCAAGGAGAGTCTGAAAAGACAAGACCGTGGTTTACTATCCATGATATGATTGCAGCTTTGCGATCGTGCAGAGGCAGAAGCAGGAGGAGCTTCTACTTCTAGAAAATAGTTTCACTGTTTTCTAGAGGAAGGTAAGGGAAATAAAAGATCTGGTTTTGTGCTTAACTAAGTTTTAGAAAGTAACTGGTGTGGACCTAATACAAAGCATGTTTAGATTAAAAAGGAGTTTTTCTAAAACAACTGGACAAGAGGGTGTATGATAGACTTTCTCTCCCAAGCAGAGAAGAAAACCATACAGTTTCTCGCAGGTTGTAAAGCAGCTGATCCTCTACCTGGGTGCTTGCAGTGGGAGGCAGTTTCTGCTCTGTGCATCCTCATAACCTCCCTGTAACCTTCCAGCACACGGGCTGCTGGCAGGTAGGGGGGATTAGCTGGAGCGGGCACATGTTGCTTAGCAGCTGTTTTTAGCATCCAAAGTACAATTTCAGGAAGATGTAGGGTAAGTAGGCAGCAAACAGGACGCAGCCTAGTAAACAACATTTAGTGTGAAGTGGAGCTGGAGCACAGTGAGCACGGCACGCTGAGCCCTAAAGGAATTTTGTTCTACAGAGCAAAGTGATGGCATTAAAGATCAGCAAACACCGTTCAGAGTGGGGAATGAAGGCAAACTCTGGCCAGGAGCAGGAGCAGGAGCAGGTTGCCTGTTTACTGTTACTAGCTCCATGTACTCTGAGCACGTATGATGTGCTTCACGATTACTTTTGTCTCTTGGTTAGGAAAAAAAAAAAAAACAACTCAAAACTCAGAAGCCTTTACTAGTGTTGTTGCTGGTGATAGGCTAGTCCCTAATTAATGTGATGGGACTTTCCCAGTCCTCTACCACTCTCCTTATTACAAGTCCTTGGCAGTACGAGAGACGTATCTATTACTTAGTCATGAGGTATCTAGACCAGCTTGCTTTTGAAACTAAAGCCTGTGTACCCCAGGCATACTGTATTTCTGATTTGCATATGGAAAAGGCAGTTAAAAAGCTGATGCCCCCATCTTGCCTCCGAGTCAAGTAGCAAAAGTAAATGATTTATCAAGCAAAGGTTACAACACCTGCGCCTTTTTGTCAACATATACAGAAGATGCCAAGTCAAGTGCTGCTTCTAATAGCTCAAACAGAAATTTAGATTCAAATAACCCCCCAGATAGGACAATTACGCGGTGAGCTGCTGGAGTGGCAGCGTGATGGATGGGGTGAGCAGAGGCAGTGCAGGAAAAAAAACAAACCCACTGAAAAGTTCCGAAGCTGCTAAAATCAGACAAAGCCAACAGCCCTTTGGGGACTTTTGTTACTGAATCAGAACTCCTGACTTAAAGGAGGCTATTTCCTAGTCTTTTCTGTCATGGAGTTGTCATGCTGCTGTAACCTTAGTTGACACAGGAAGATGGCCTTTTCCTAACTAAAATATTATATAAATTCTATAAAATTCCTTTTAGGGATTATGTTGGAAGCAATGTGACATAATAAGAACATGCTGCTAATGGAGACATCTACTGCTAATTTTTCTAATGCCCATTAAGAAAGGCATGTACTGGGTTTGGTTGTTTAAAAACCACTGAGGACAGAATGCTCTTTGCTCAAATCTAGCCACACTGTTGTACATTTGTCTGTGATTTTATTCCAGCGTTCTGGAAAAGCCTGTGAATGCCTATGTATGGGAAATGTGACTTCTGAATGGTGCTGTCACATCCCTGTGCACAGACTTACTTTTGTGGCATTTGAAAACTAGTAACGATGGTGTGGAACTAGTGCCTGTAGTCAAATGACTTGACCGTTTGGAGGACAAAATTTGAGTCACCAGAAAGCTGACCAAAAGGCTTTCTTAGGGCTTGTAGCTGGACCATAATTTTTAAAAAGCTGATGTTCAGATACAGTTTTCATTTTTATTTTGTTGTTCCAGCAGTAAAGGGTTGTTTAATCCTTATATTTAAGCTCAGCTTTCAGAAGCTCTGAGCGTTCACTGCTTCCTCCTGTCTAAGGGAGCTGTGTGGCCTGGCAGTTAAGTGTTCCTCAGGACCCATATCTTAGGCTGACTCTGAATGTACCATAAAAATCCTGATGGAAAGCAGCCACTCCAGCTGCTTTTAATAACACACTTCTACGTGTTTTTTGTATTTTCATTTTGAAAATATCTTTAGTGATCATCCTATACACTAATGCTCTGCAAGAGGAGTGAAAAAGCATGTCTTTGTTTAGAGGAGTGCTAAGTAAATCCCAAATCATTGCAGTTAGTAGTTTTTACTTCACTTCTCTGATTTAAAACACAGTCAAGTTCAAAGCAGTTTCATGAATAAGTAGTGAGTTTTGCTGATAAATTATATATTTAGTATCAAGTGGGTTGTGGTGGTGTAATGATGTATAGAAGCATGGAGATGCAGCTGGAGTCAGAGACTGGAAGTCAGTCTCCTTACCCACTGCAGTATGTTTGACTTTAATTGAAAGCTGTGCTTGAGTATTGTTTTTCACTGTACGGCATTGTTATTCACTATGGTGCATTACATAGAAGCACTTAAAGTAAGGCTAGAGCACTTTAAAATGATTTAAGTCATAAATAAGGAGGATAAAGGTTTACAGTCAACAAACTTAGCTGGGAAACTTAGGCTGCAGGATGCAAGTAAGTTTAAAGTATTTTGGAGACCTAATACTATTGTGCCTTACTACAGAATCAATTTACCAACTAGAAGTTTTTCAAGACTTCTGGAAAAGGTAAGTAGCATTCTCCAAAGGGTTTCAAGTTTCCTGAGCTATGAAGGAAAGACCAAATGCTTAAGCAGTATGCCTTAACTTTCCTGTTTCCCAATTCCAGTGTATTTCTGTGTATTCAAGTTGCTTCCAAACTGATGGGAGAAACACAATTAACACATGAAGGTGGATGAAAACTTGTCACGTACATGAACTGAATGAAGGAAAAGCACTGAAAAGTGGGGTGCAGGCTGCATTTTGTTAAGGCATGAAAAAAACAATCAGACTCTGATGGGTTAAAAACCCTGCTCTGCTCTGCTGGTGTACTTTCTGTGACCCTGTTTAATGCAGAGAAGGTTGGGGATTCAATGTAGTTTAACCTGTGCTGTCGACAGAGCTATAAACTAAAGCCCCTAACGAATGGTACACGAAGACCAGATAGCAAGAAAACACACTGTGTTCACAGGCCTCTGGTTGCAGTGCAGCCCTGTAAGCTGAAAACTTTCAGCAACGAGTGACTTGTGTGTCACTGACAGCGTAGGTGCCAAAGTCATCGCAATGAGGAGTCTGCCTTCGTGCTTAGACTGGGTTGTGGCATGTGACAGCCATTAATCTGCACACTAATTATTCAGATGCATATAAACAATTAGAAAGAACTTACAAGAGCTAAGAGTCCTACTCCCCAGTTTGCTAGTTACTTGAATTATTACTTTTCAGTCATCACAACCAGCTCAAACCCAAATGACAAATATCTCTGGCTGCTGACCTTTAAAAGTTTTGTAACGTAGGCAAGCAATCACTTAAAACTACAAACTAGAGTTGTCCTAAAACACTCATTCTGCTCACTTTTCTATACCTTCTCTCCTATGATAACATGGTATTAGGCACAGACTTAATTTTTTCAACATCTGGCTCAGATTAGCTGCTAACAAAACTGCCAACAACTATTTTCTTAATCGACCCTGGGAATTTGATATAGCTTGGAAAAAGCACATTTAAACCTCGTTCTTCTCCTAAAGAAACACAAATGTTTGCTTGAGCTTCTGATTTGACCATAGCAGGACTACGAATTCAGCTAACCCAGCTTTATAGGCCTACCTCGACTAGACTTTTTTTTCTCTTTGTGTAAGGAAACAGATGTGCTTGCAATTACAGAACCTTGTGCTCACTCAAAGCCCACCATGCAGATGGCCAACCAGGAACTGGTTTTTTGACTATTTTTTGACACGGAAAGCATTGGGGCAGGCTCCAATTGTATCTGGTGGGGGACTAAGGTGTGCTGTTATTTGAGAGGTCTCTCTGAGCTCTGTTTGTATATGCAATTAAACACACTGCCTAGGGAGCAGGCTGGAGCAAAAGTCTTTGGAAACCCAGTCCTAGAGGAACAAAAAAACCCCTGTGTGCTAGAAGCCAGTATCTTAGAAAGCAAGAGAGATCTTTCCAGTTACGAAAGCAGCGTTATTACTACATAAGCCCAAAAAAACACAACGGACAAACAAACTGCAAGTGACATTTCACTGTAGTTACTGAGACCATGTGGGTGAAGTGACAGCAGCAATGCAGCTGGCTCCGCGGGGACACGTTAGAGTACACTGAAGAAGAAGAGGCTGCAGGCATACAGAGAAGTCGAAAGCGGCCCACCTGAGTCTGTTGAGGGATATTTACAAAGCTTGGATCCCGTGGTCCAACACTGACGAATCGGTTTGCGGGGGAGGTGCTGGGTGTCGAGTAGGCTGTGAAGGGAAGGGACACATGCGTTGAGGAAGCGGCACTAGATTGCACACGAACAACACCAAAACACACTGTCTCAGAGCCACCTAAGCAGATGTTTAACATAGAAATGTGCAAACGTTTTAGAGAGCGAGAGTTTGGTTTAAGACACTGGAAAGGCTTGGTCTTAATGATGGGCATATCAACACATAGGAGACTGGGCTGCTCCTTGCCAGGCAGGACGGTAATGTTGTGCGCTCAGGAGAAGTGTGCTGGGGCCACCTGCACTGCTCTCCATCCCAGAGAAGGACCCCTGTGAGCACTTCCCTACTGGGACTGCACAAGGGACTTCTACCAGTACTGTCTGACCGATTTCATTCAAATGGGAGGCCTCTCTGGTTTTAAGGGAGTTATGTATAGCTATGAAATTACTAAAGAGCTTGTTAACAGAATCAGACCCTTATTTCAAGCTAGTCCAGCATTTTCTTTCGACCAGAAGTTTTGGTTTTCATACTGCTGTGGTCTGCACTCTCTAAAATGTTCTCTTGATGTGTTTGACAAACTAGGAAGATCCTTTTGGTAAAAAATTAATGGGTTGCAGTTTCACTGGGGTGGTAAGTGCAATCAGTCTGAAGCTGCCTTTAAAAACTGGAATGGCTCCCATAAATGTAAAGCTATTAAATGCAATGCAAGCCAAGAACCCAGATTACTTCCAAACTTGAAGTACTTTAATGATTTTATTGTTGCATTATGTTCTCCACTGCAACTGTCCACAATGCCACGTACTTCCACATCCAAAAGCTTTCAATGCATTTTCAGGCTTCCTCTCATTTTGAAAATTCCCCCATGCAATCTTCTCCCTTGTTCAGTTTTCTGCATCTTCAGATCTAAGTTAAATAACCTAAACAGATGCTTTCATGCAAACAGTGATTCTGCCTGTTTTAAATATATTTATGGGAATACGTTCTGCTGAATAAAATCCCCAGACAATCTAACTATCCAATGAAGAAACAAAAAAACAATGTTAGAAGGAAAATAATTTGCCAAATTCCAGTCAAGCTAAATATAACGTTCAGGCCTCAATGTTAGAGAAAAATAAAGCAAGTCAAGAGCTGGAGAAGACACTGAGTTGTTGATGTAGGTCAATTGCCTTTCTGAAGGCAAAAGGTTTGGTGAAGAGGCATGACATTGGAGGAGCCTTTGGTTTAAGGCAGTACTGGATCAGACCAATGCTTCACTCATGCACTGTCCTCTCTCTTACAGAGGTCATAAGCAGATGCGCAGGGAAGAGTCAAAACAGGTCACATATTTACTTTCTCATATTCTTTCCCACCCTCTGGTTATTTTCAGCTCAGGGACTCCCTGTATTTAATGGCCCGCAAGGGATTTCTCATTGATGAATGCCCAGTCTGCCCTTGAACTCACGCAAACCTTCTCCATTCCACAAAGCCCTTTGGCGAGGAGTTCCCAAGTCTATGAGCACACATGGCTGTGTCCTTCCCTTCTCTCTTTACCCAAGTCTCATGAACATCTCATGAACATCTCATGATGCCTCCTGATTCTTTCAGTTATATCAGACAGCTTCATTTTCTCAAAGGGCATTCCCCTGAAACCACCCCAGGAACTGCCTCTGTTCATTTCCTACTCATCCAAAGAGAGAAATGGCACTGCATACTTCTAAGAATGAATTCTTCTAAGCTGTTACCAGTGAGGTGAGCTTTTCTTTCCAAAAAGCTAACACTCTGCTAGTACTTGCTGAAATCATGCAAGGCACACCTTTCCTTTACAGAGTTTTAAAGGAAGTTTGAAGTGCACTGATTCATCTTTCTGAGATGATTTTGCAAATTGCAGGGTAGCATGCGTATTAAAGTATGAGTAGGTACACCAGTTAGTATTCATATCTGCCAATCAAGGAAGAAATTAACTGAGTAGATCTGGGGAGATGTTCTCCCGGCCTTATTTTACCATGTTCATTTGCTTAATAATTCAAAGAAGCCACAAACTTACAAAGGGTGTATTTCTGTGGCTAGTGCCACGTATTATGATTCTTTTGTACTGTTTTATGGTGAGGTGTGGGGGTTTTTTAAAACTAACGACTAAACTCTTGTGCAAGACTAAAAATTCCTTCTGAAGTGGGGGAAATTAATGTCAAGGTTGAAAATCAAACATCTGTTGTTTGGTTCTTCTGGTCTACTTTTAAGGAAGCAGAATGAGTGGAGAAGCCATTTAATCCCTTGGAACAGGTAAGTTCCACCAGAATGGAAGGAACTCAAGATCTTATTTACAGTTCCCTGTTGGCTGATACTTTAGCTGTGATATTTGGTAGAAAATCAAAGGGAAATCATCAGAACAGTGACTTAAATGTCTTCTCTGTTCAAACAAAAATTCTAAAGCATTTTAAAACTATAATACACACAAAAGTCTCCTCAAACCTTGCTAGGTGAATTACTATGTATACTTTTCTTCTGTAATGCTCCACACTAAGTTTAACTTGCTTTCTGAAAACACTTGGATGTCAGCTTGATATTTCCTTAACATCATATAACTAGAGCCAAGAAGTGAGTAGTACCCAAACTGTATGTATGTAGAGCAGGCTTTACATTGGACTCTCCCAAGAGGCTATTCCCACTTCACTGTAAAATGTCACTAGATCTTTGCAGATTGTAAGGAGCCATTTTGGCTCAGAATGCTAAGCTGACATGGAATCCACATTAGCAGTGCCTCCTGTTGTGGTGAAATTTGGTTCACAAAAGGGAGCGTTACAGAGTATCTCATAGAGCACCACCATCACAGCTTCTAGCCATATCTGACTGGCTTCATATAAATACCCTTGTTTGGCATGGAGGTGGGATTCCTGGAAGTCTTACTACTTCTGGCCCTCTATTCTGACATTAGGATGGGGCAAACTGCTCTCACTGGTTAAAGGCGAGTCATATTATATGTATAGTGTATGTACACTTCTATAGTATACATACATTACATTATAGTATACAGGCACTGAAGACTGGCCTATGATGGGGTCTTCAAACTCCTTCTTAGGCAAAGGAAAAGCCAAAGCACAGAAACGAACAGAAGGCAGATCTTCTCCTGATCTTTACCAGCTCTGCTTCAGAACTGCCTAGATCTACGCTATCTTACACTAGCTGATAGCTGGCCCATTTGGCTTGCATAGAAACATCTTCCTGCCCAGCTTATTCTTTCTGCTACTGGAATTCACTAAGGATTGTTTGCAACATCATAGCCCATAGCCAAGGAAATGAGTGTGATGCCACAAATTTGCTATGATGCCTTACTTTAGGAACAAGCAAAATAGGAGCTGGCAGAGAAAGAACATTTGCTCACACAGACAGCTTTGATATTTAGCCAAAATGGCAAGAAATTGTATGAAAGACAAGACAAACAAACAGTTTTGGGAATGTATTTTAAAGTTGCCTGCAGTAGGAGAATGTTAATTTAAAATATACTTTCCTGAAATAATTTCTATTAAATACAGGAGCTGGATTAAAAGGATTAACCATTGGTTGGTAAAGATGACTTGGCTGAGCAATAACCTAAAAGGTTACCTACCACTAGGTCTTACTTTTGCAGACCAAGAGGACATGGATGATCTTGGAGGTCTCGTCCAACCTGGTTGATTCTATGATTCTAAGTGCTTTCCAGCTAGTGCAGTACTGGTTTGCAAAGGACTAGGAGTCAGTTTAGCTGTTGTGGAGTTGTAGAGAGAGAACTAACACGAGGAACGTGGTGCAATACAGCAATTCCTACCGCAATGCATTCTGCAGCTGAGTGTCTGAGAAAGAACTGCAAATTCTAACAAATTAAATGATACAGTCATCACCCTCTTTTTTTATGGATGGGGAAAGGAGAGAGCAGAAAGCTAAAATGGCTTGCCTAGCGGGTACTCAGTCAATGCATAGCAGAGAAAGGGAGGGAAATACAATCTTAGCATGAATCTAGCACTACAGCCACAAGATCATTCTTCTCACCCTGACACAAATGCTGTTTAACATGAAAACTCCTTTGTGCAAAGGGACATTAACTGATAATGATCTTGCCCAACAAGGGAAAAGAGCTAAGTTTCTCCCTGTCTAATGTTGTGAACCTTAAAAAATAACATTTAGTTTAAAAATACACTATAAAAATCATGGTGCACAGGATGGCAGTGTCTTAGACTTTGCATTGGAATGAGTGCCACATATTCTAGCACTCGGATTCAGTGGTGATAGTGATAAAGTCCAACTGGCATGTAGTGGAGCTGGTGTTTTCTTTGGGAAATGAGATATTAAACCCAGAAACTGTCAAGTTCAAGAAAATATTGTGTGGTGTTTGTTCTGGGTTACCAAACAAACAAAATTGAGAAGAGATGTGAGATAAGATAATTTTGGGACTGCTTCTGATGTCACGGATGTGTTCTACTGAAAAGGTTTTTTTATAGAGGAAAAATGAACCCTCCCAAACCTCATTGAATCCAACCTCCATTGTATCATCTCACTGGCTTTCCAAAGGGATAGGATTCACAGCTGAAATTTCCAACTCCCAGAGCATGCCTGGCCACCCAGTAGCGGCAGATCCCCAGTGTGCATCTCCAGGGGCTCTTCCTTCCTTGGACAGCACTAATGTTCATGTTTTGGTTAATGTCACAGCTGGAGAGTTTCACTATTGCTCTGAGAATCATTAACCACCTTGTGATTTTTAGCTCTCATTCCCAGGAGGCCGTGCTGTATTGAACAGCTGCTCCTGGCTCCTACACTCCTCAGGAGGGCCATATTCCAATTTTTTGGTAGGGCCATAACTGCATTTTGTTTCTGCAAAGGGCTTTCTGCTAGACCAAAAAAGGGAAGGAGAATGGAGCAAATGCCAACCCCTTTCACTCCATTTCCTTGGGGTATGTGCGGAGGCTCCATTCTCCTCTGCACAGCTAAGGAGAGAGTCTGGCCAAAATCTAACATCACTCCTGCCTTTGTTGCATAAGCAACTTTCCAATATCCTCAAGCTCTGTGGGGCAATCAGCCATAACCCAGTGACACTCCCAGAACCGGTGCACTTGAGTAGTTTGTAACCATGGAAAACACCTTTTTTTTGTGTGGCTTTGATGAAACCCTGGTGAATCTGCACTTGCTGTTTGAAGGCTAATATTTAGTTAAGGCAAAAATAAACACAGACGAAAATAGAGGGTTGGTACTGATTGACATGCTCAATAGAGTCCAGTGGGCTCTTCTGGTAAACCCTCACCCTCACTGTGAGCCTAGGAACTTTGCTTTTACTCCTCATGCGGCCAGCCACTCTCACTGGCTTTGGTATATATGCAACACTTTGTCTTAGAAAATGTTTCCTATAATCGACTTCTCTGTAAAATGTGTCCCTAAATTAAATTATATGCTGCTTCACAACTCCAGTCACTATTATGCAAAGTTGTCACCAAAAAGGAAGATACATGCCTGAATATGTACGGAGCTATATGTTTAGACATCGGCGTAGCTAATTAACAAACAGTAATTATTTTCCTAATCTTTTGTTTAAATACCATTAACTGACTGCTCTTGAGAAAACCTCCATTCCCAATTAATGTGGCAGCTGCCTGCCGAACGCTGAGCCGCAGTGACCAGCCCGAGCTGACACTGATGGCTAGTGTTCTGCAAACTTCAGCTGACAAACACCAGTTTTCCTGCCAGCTCAGAATCAGGCCAGACACGCATTTAGCTTGTTTACACAACCACGGTATCATAAAAATTAAGTATTAAGATTACTGCTAAAACCATGTTGGGAATTTTTTTTTGCTTTTCAGACACCACACGCTGCCAGTAAACTGAGTCACAACTGTAATGACAAATATACATTGACCTAGTTTCATTTTTCCTGGTTCCGAAGACAAGGAACTAGTATGGCATTGCTGACTATACTCAGTGACAACTATGACTAAATATTAACCTTTTAGATTCCACCGCTGAATCTCATTGATAGGACTTAAAAGACTGTATCTCCCGTCAGAAAGCATCAAAACCTCCTGACAGAGCAAGTGTTGGGGCTAAGGTCAGAAAGAGTAGCAGGGCGGGAGGGAATAAATCAACTCCTTAGCTCAACAAAAATCTGCTGATCAATTCTAGAAGTCCTGGTTCTAGAAGATCATGTTCACAATCTTACCAGACTGTCTCATACTAAAACCCATTTTAATTTCGAAGCGAGACAGAGCCTCTTGCTGAGCTTGCAGTCGTGCGCTATCGCGCAGTAGAAGGCAATGCAAAACTCTTGAGAACTACCAGATTTTACGGGTACCCCCCAGAAGCTGTGCAGATCTCCTGAACAGTAGACAAAGCTTTAAAAATGTAGGCCTCACGTGGTCTGAACGTGAATACATCTTTGCACATCAAGCGGTGGTTGCATATAGCATTTAAATAATAAGCTTGAAAAGCACACAAAGGGATTTGCTCTTTCGATTAGATTGATTTTTGTTTGTGGATGTTATTTGGACTCCCTTCGCTGTGGAACGAGTCCCCTACAGTTGCCATTAAAGCACTGAAAGCTTCCCTTTTGTTTTTAAATGTCAGTTTGAGCATAGCTTCATTAAATCATTTGACAATTAACTCCCTGAACATCCAGACTTTTTAAAAAGCATCAGACCCAGCTGAATTGCATTTGTTTCCCAGAAGAGTGAGTCCAAAGTGGTATCCCCAAGTGTGTATCCAGGAATTTGTATATTTGACTTGTGGCTACACAAAATACATATGGGAGCCCATGTGGGAGGTGGAGAGAGGATTAAAGCTTTCTCCCTGGGCCCATGAAATACCATAGCTTCTTGCCCAAAATGCAGGGCTCAGGAACCAAGTCATAAGGGGAAAATGTCTGAGTAAATCTAGGAAGACTTATTCCCAGAAGAACTGTAAATGCAGTGAACTTGAAGGAGTTGTTAGTTTAGGCCAGTATGTACAAGCAGCAATGTTTTCCATGAGGCTGTCTGACTTCTATGTAGCATCTAAAGCCCAAGCTGAGATACAAATGTGCCTCCTCATGACTGTCAACAAGGTCCCAAAGGTCTGAGGTCCGTGTCACAGCTTAGCTACTGGCTATGATTTTCTTCCTATGTGGTTATGTGAAATGCCAGCAAAGTCAGAAACGAAATGGTAACCTTAATCTATTTTCTCATTAGTGGAGAAGCAGCTGAGAACTTTGTCCATTCTATATGGCAAGCTCTCCTGCTTCCCGAGAGCTGGGCCAAGTCCTCCTCTCTGAACAGCTGACAGACGGTGACTGCAGCACGTTGCGTGCTGCTGCTAGCCCTTGGTTCCCGCTGCGTCTATACTTACTTGGAGAAGTGGGAGAGGTGGCCCCTCCTTCTGTTGATGTAGTTGGAGGTTTTGTGTCTGGCACTGGCAGAGGCACAGGCCTAGCCATTGGTGGCGGAGGTGGTGGTGGCAACATTGGGGTAGGAAGGAATGGATTGTGCACCTTGCCTTGGCTGCTACCATTGGGCTGCCAAAAAACAAGCAAACAGACAAAAAATTATACTAAAAATCAGCTATTTGGAACCTCCAGCAACAACAATCTAGTTGAGAGCTATGTGCAATACATTTATAATTACTTGAGAGGTGGCAAAGAAAGTGCTGGGTCAAATTCTCCACTGACTTCAACTTAGTCTGTGATCCTTGTGAAACTATGGAAATTCTCACTTTTAAACATTTGTCCTATTAGCAGCTGGTCTAAAGTACCCTGGATTAATTCAACTACTCTTTACATTTCCTGCAGCCACTAACTTGTGCTTAGTGAGAGTTGAGGCAGTATTTTTGACCTCTTTAAATCCCCCAGTTGCATGCCTCTGTTATACCCTTAGGATATTAGTGCCTAAGACTTGAGTGAAAATTTCTTGAAGATACTGCTCATTAAGAGGAAAAAACAAGCATTTTTTGGTGGTCTTAAAAGTCATGCTGGATCTTATTACAGGAAAATGAATGAGTGTGTATTAAAGTAACTGCTCTCCCACACCCCTTCTGAGTTAGCAATAGTATAGCTCACAGTTTAGATGCCATTAGGATCACACAGAGGAATGACTGAGTTTAGAACTGCTTCATTTTACACATTAGGGAAAAAAAAAAAAACCCTGCCTCCATTTAGTCTGGGCTGTGGTCAGTCACAGGCAGAATGGGCCCAGCTATACAAGTGTGGTCTTTCAATTAATCACCAGAAAAAACCTACCCGTAAGTAAAAGTGTTTTCAAGTATCACAAACCCAAGGAGCAGGCTTGGGAAAGAAAAAGATTCACCCATTTCCCCCAGCTTGTTAAGTTTACATTTTAAAGGTAACACAGCCTGGACACTTGAAAACCATACAGTTAGATGCCAAACACCATTGTAAAGAGAAAGTAGGGCAGCCTGTGAATCAGGTGTTCCATTTTAGTGACAAAAATGATGAGATCACTGTCGACAGCACTCTACAAATTGATCTCTCTGCAGTTCTTCTGGCACTGAGCATTGGCTTTTCCACTGATGATAAAAGCTCAGCTTTAAACACAGATCCATATTCTAAGTACTGCTAAAGAAAATAATATTTTAATTCCTGTTAAGGTTTCCATTAGCCTGAATTGCTGGGGACAAAATACTCATACTGGCAAGTGCTTGGGACCTTGTTTTCATTTCACCTGCTTTGGCATTGACAAAAAAGGCCTTAAAGTTGTGTAGGTGCAAATCCCATTTGTGCTAGAGCAAAAAGGGGTTCAGGGAATAAATAAGACTCAGATTCATCTGCGTTTAACTTAACAGCACTCCCACTCACTTCAAAGACTGCAGTTACTGGTGTTTGCAGTAAGAAGCAATCCTTCAGGGACATTTATTTTTCCAACATCCAGTACCTTTAATAAACTAATACGTTAGTGACATCTCTCAAACACTATCTTGTCTCACAATTAGGTCCCTTTCCTGCCAAGAAGACCCCTGCTGTATGTTCATTGTGAGTGTGCTAACAGTTCATAATGCTGAATGGTTTGGGATAAATTAAGCAAATGAATACTTAAGGAAAAAGAAAAGCACTATATTGATTTGTTGTCTAGACATAAATGTATCTGCTAACATATTGCAGACATTATTCAAAGCCAGTACTGGCTGCAATAAGTAGAGTCAGGTTTTTTTTCTGCTAGGGAAGGGAAAGCACTGAGAACAATATAGCTTATTAAATAAGCGTAATAAATTAGATGCTAATAATTAAACTAATTCTCATTAACACTTCCAATCGTATGTATGTCAGGAGGGAAACAGTAATTTTGCCAGTTGTTACTTCATTGGCTGGAAAAGTTACATGCATTACAGTTCATTAAATATTCAGGGCATTATTTTAGATTTGATTTACATAAAATGTATAAATCCTGTATTTGATCAGAATGCTATTTCAATAATAGCAAGATGATTCACTTTATTTGATTAAAAAAAAAAAAAAAAGGTTATTTGAAGCTTTGGAACTCTGCTTAATTTTTCATAGAGATAAGGGGAAAAGATAACTGCTTACAGAAATAACAAACCATAATAAACTGTACTTTTAACATCTTGAGTTCAAGTACTGGTCAACTTGATCTAAAGTGCTATAAGGCAGTATTTTTTTTTTTTTTTAAATGAACTTAGCTGATCTGAAACATCTGTTTCTCACCCTCCCTTTTCCTGCTCTTTCTCCCCCCGATTCTCCCCTGAACTTAAAAAATAATTAATAAAAATTATTCTGCCTTTGTATTTTGTTAACCCTCGTTCCACGAGGGTTACAACGTATGCAGCAAAGCCATTTGTGAAGGAACCCAAAAGGTCACTGTATCACCAGCTCCTCTGACAGTTTAACTTCATTTCACCACAATGTGGTCGAGTGGTTTTTTGGGGAGGCTTTCTGTTGTTTTTTAAAATATTTTTGCAGTAGAAGCATATTTTTATTCTTTTTTTTTTTTTCCTTCCAACAACTGTTCAAGGTGTGTTCCTGTATGCGACATGCTGTTAAAATAATCCCATGGTTAATTTTTACATAGGACAAACACTTCTGAAGAAAGAAAAACGGCTTCCTTACATTTAGGAACCCCACCTGTCCAGCCTGCTGACCAGCGTCGGGGCAGACAAGTTGGACAAACTCTTTCAGAGTCTCCTGAGGATGATAGCGGATTGCTGGGTGTGAGAAGTATGGCCCAGGCTGTTGAATAATGGGTGATGTTGGAAAATGAAGAGTCGATGGTGTTGCATGTGGACTTGCTATAGGAAAGAAAACAAAGAAGTTATATAGAGTTTTGCCTTTGCAAAATTAAAAAAAAAAACAGCTTAAATCTACTGTAGTTTTAGTCTTCGTTTGAAATGTACAGTGCTGTTTATACATATGATCTTCACCATAAATATCTTAGATTTTATTCTGTCCTACACTCACTTCATTTAGGTCCTGGAAGCAAATGGAGCCAGACATTTTGACGGATTTTCTGTGTTTTTAGTGGACACATATAAAGGAACCAGCAGTCCTTTGTGCAAGTGGAAACTATTCATCACCTTAAGAGGAGTCCTCATCAATCAGGCCATAAAAAAAGGTATTTGGGAGACTTGGGTTGATTTAACTGACATTTCATATAACTTGGATTTACACATGAATTAATTAATTTTATATTGTACTATAAATGGTTGATAGTTTAAAGGTGGTCTAACACTTTCTGTTGTTGGAGGGTTTTTTCCACCATGGTTTAGGAACATTTATTATAAGTAATGTGTTTTCATCTAAAGAAGGTGCACAAAGTGACAAGATCTTTTTTAAAATTTCATGTACATTTCTTCTGAGTAATGTTGGGCTGAAATCTTCAGAAAGCCCCCAGTTTGCATTCAGGAGTGTAGTTTAACTTGGTAAGCATATGGGCCAACAAGCCACCTGGAAAATGTACTAGAGTGAAGGTGTAAAGGTGTAATGCACACGAGCCCATTGGCAGTGATGGCTTTTACCCTGCAGCTGGTTTCTGCAGAATGACAACTGCAACTGAAGAGCCTTGAGATCTCCTGTGGTATGTGACACTTTTGCCCAGCTCCTTGGTCTTCAAGACATACTGGGTTGGACCTTTGTTAGCCAACCCTGTTTTCCATTGTGAGTTGTCACCATGAGGTAGCAACTGCTGCCACTCATAGTTCTGTGAATTCTCCTTTTCCCCTCTAAAATGAGAATTCAGTCCTCTTTTAGAATGGCAAATTAATCTGATGGTGCACAAGCTCATCTGTAAATCGGAGATTATTCGTCACCAGTCATCATTACATCCCTGTTCCTCCCTTGGCATGCTATCCTAGTAATCTTTCAAGGGTGTCTATGCACATACTGCACTTGTACACCACACAGAACCAATTAGGTAAAAGCTATGCAAGGGAGGTAATATCCTACAGAAACTCATGTGCTGGCTTTCAAGTAAGTTAAATATACAAGAGGGGAGAAAAAAAGCCTTTGGCACTTCTTGAAAAATTAACTAAAGGTAACTAAAATCAAATACAAATGAGCAAACACTCATTTTGTGATGAATGGTATGAGAACCCCTCAGTTAAATAAAAGCTAAAAGTATGCTTCTTAGTCTTGCTCATTGCCAGCTTAATAATAGGACACTTTATTAATATTTTTTTTCTTAAGCATTATTAAACCATTAGCAAACTCAGAGCCTAAAGATGTGGATAAAGCATGTACTCGGAGAGAGCAGCAAGAAACCTCCCACATTATCCTATAAACATTCATTAAGGGTTGGCTGGGCAGTTCTATGTACTTCTTTCTCTATGACTGGGTAGGAATGATTGCTTTGACACCACCATCAAAAAGAGTTGCACTCATGTCTGGGGTGCTGATATGGTATGAACATGAAACTCTCATCCTTGCTATGAAAAGCTGCCCTGTTCACCTCGTTAACCCCACGAATCTTCCCCGCATGCTCCCCTTAATACTGCTTAAAATATCCACAACAGAAAAGAGAAGCATGTGCTAAATGTGTGGTACTAAACGGGAAAACACTCCTGAAAACACCATGGAGATGAGCAATCAAAAGGTAGCAGGCAGCTTTCCACTGTCTCTGGTCAAGGTAGATGTATCCCCAGAGAAACTCCTCTGACAGCATGGGCTATGTCTATCTTACAGCAGTGAGATATCGTGGCATGTGGGCTGAACTGGAAAACAGCATCTTCCCACAGCTGTGCCGGGTCTGCAAGGCTGCACTTGGGAAAAGGGAACAAGAAGCAGCATATCCCACACTCCTTGTTATGGAAATGTTGACAGTTATTCCATGGCCAAGGCAAACACCTGTGCGCCCAGCCTGCTCAACCTGTCTGCACATCTGGGCTTATCTCTTGTTTTTTTTCACAAACCTAGTTAATTATTCCTTAGTCACTTGTCAGACAAATAGTTTTGTTCAGAGTTTGCATCTTAAATTACAGCATATTTGAAAACTCTTTCAGATAAAGAACCCAAATCTTCAAAGGTACAAATGAAGGCTGTTTTCTTGTCCCCAGACTCCTGGGAGAGGCTGTAACTTTGAAGTGTGCTATCAAAGGCAGAGATTAAGTAGGATTCACTTTAGTAAATGTAGGTGTCTAACTTACAGTCAGTGGAGAACTAAACAGAACTAATGGTGTTTAAGGAGCCGTTCACCTCACCCAATTCCAGAGCACTGCCTTTAACTAGACTTCACTGGCACCGACACCGGATCACTAGTGGGTCTGAAGGAAGCTCATCAGTACTAGCTCCAAGGCAGATACCTCCAGTCCACCTTCAGTTAGGTGAATTCCTCCCAAAGTGTCAGCCTCTAATCTCCCTTACACCAACCCCTGAGGTGTAACTGCTTTAATGACACTTACATCATAGCTGCCTGACAGGTATAAAAGGCATCATCACCTTCTCCAGGAAGCAACAGTCATTTTAGAGCTTGTCAAAATATTTTGCCATGAATATTGATTCAACTACAGTTGATGGTATGCATTTTGATGACTACAACAAGATTTTTGTTAGCATACAGCATTTCTGTCCTTTTTTAGATGTAAAACATAATCTTCCTTGCTTCCCTTGTATCTCCTTTTATAGTTTCCCCTTTCCTTGCATGCCAAATGGAAGATGAAAGATGAAGATAGAATTGAGAAATTAAAATTAATGTGGCAAATATCTAATCAAGTAAAAATTAGATGGATTTTTTTTTTTAACATTTACTGTATGAAAGACATTATTATTATTAGAAATAATCCTAGGCACATAAGTAGTGGTTCTTCCTCTGTTGCCTTGACTCCTCAGCAAGTCAGGGTAGAAAACAAAGTGGAAAGCATTTGTCGGTGATCTTCCCAAAGAGAGAGAGAAGAAAAATGAATGCAGAAATGATCAGCAATAATTCAGAAAGGTAAAATGCCACAAGAACATGGTTCTTCTTCAGAGTCTTGGCAACCTTCACAGCACAGCCTTGAAGGGGAAAGAGTGGGGGAAGGAAATGAGACTGAATAGGCATCAGTCCTCGGTCTGTGCTGACATGAAGGGTTCATTTCTCAGAGCAGATGGATTAGCATCGGAAGTAACGAATGGAATAAGGGTCTCCAAAAGGTTTGTTTTTGCAGTCTCTGACTGGGAAATTCCAAATTTCTCAAGTGGCAAAGAGGAGGGCTCTTGGACGAGGGGAAGAATCTACTACTATTACTGGTCAGTATGACAAGTGTGCCTGTCTTACACTAGAGAGAAGGAATTAAAAACTACAGACCATTACTCTGATGGCTGTGTTGTGGTCACCAACTCTGGTGTATGCAAAAGTGGCCTTTCAAACAATTTCTGAGTGCTGAACACAACTCTGTTTCGAAATAGATTGATCCTTGCAAACATTTTAATCAGTTAAAGGACATGAAGTAGTGGAGCAGGTTGCTATTTTTCCTGTTTGCCTTTAAAAGGGGCAAGTGACCATGGACAAGCTCCTTCGGTCATGATTTTCAGAAATGCTTCCTAAAAAAAATAAAATCATTGCTTCCAAAAACTACACCTAGGGTGATGCAAACTCTCTTGTCTATGAGAAGGAGTCATTACTACTGTGCTTCTGATGGGATCCTTCCAAATCTCAATCGGTGATTGCAAATTCTTTGAGATTTTCAAATGGAAGATAAAATGGGTCCTGGTCTATTATTTATTTACTTATTGACTTATTATTTATGTATCCCTAAGCAGCACCATCCTGCCAAACCATATTTCTCTTGGCGTCTTTCAGCCTGTGACATTTATATTTTATTATTGACCTCACTAAATGACATAAAATATAAGTTTTGTGACCTATGAAAATCTGTGGATTCCATTTCATTTCTACCTGCTGTAGGTGGGGAGGGGTTGCACTATTTGGCATTATTAAATCTGTTATTTGTGCGTGGGGGTTGGAGGCAGGAATTATCCTTCCATCTCAAGGCAAGCATAAATATTTCAAAGCACACATGATTCTAATTCCATTGAAGCTCATCTGAAACATCCCTGACTTTTTATTGAAAATGAGATGATAATGTATGGTGGCCTGCAACGGATAGACCAGTGTTTTAAAATAGACCAGTGTTTTAAAACTACTGCTATTGGGCCAAGTGATTATGCAGTGCAGCTGTTGCGTGCTACACTGGATTGCTTAGCGTTTTATGAGTTCGTAGTGCTGTGCAGCACAGAAGTAGGAGGATTTATCAGAAGGCTGAATGCAGACTTCTGAGTATGGAAGCCTGTCTTGTCTTTTCCCCTCTTGATTTGTAGTAGCCACTAACGAACTAAGCGACCAATAAAATAAGTTGCATGTATTGATTAGGTTGGCACTTCGCATGTCAGAGGCAGATGAAGATAAGGCATAATTGTGGATTCTCTTCAACTGCATGATCAGATAATAAAGAATCAGTTAATTTGAAACAGGTTATCATTTTCTTCAGATATTTAGTACCCTTTTCAGGTCCTTCTGCCGGAACAAAGGAGCAGTCCCAATAAAGATGTATGAGATCCTTTCTCCCAGGGACTTTGTGATCACACCTCCAGTGCTCAGATAGATTTTTCCAACAGCACAGCCCAACATATGGGTGAGACATATTGATCAACACACCTTCCACCTCCTCTTCCAAAAAGCTTTGCCAATCCCTTTCAAGTCAGATCTTAGAATCATAGAATGCTTCAGGTTGGAATGATCCAGATGAGTGGATAGAATTTCTTTCTTCATAAAGTCGTTTGAAGTCTTTGAAAGGGTCATTTAGCGTTGCTCTTCTCCCACTCAGGAAAAGCCTAACTCCACCCTGCAATCCTCATCTATCCGAAGAAGTAGTGGTCTAAGGCATCAAACCCACTGTTCTTTCACAGGCATGAGGGTTAGGGTCCATCAGACCAGGCCAACAGTGGATTGGCTTCACTAGGGCTCAAAACTCAGCTAGCTCCTCTGCAAAGTGATAATTGAGTTTACTAATAGCTCATTAAACACAGATCAATCTTCCTAGAAATAGTAACATTATAATCATAATGCAACAGGATCATTTTTATCAGCTTGTTTTTGAGGCCATTCTAATTGGCTTCATTACAATTAAGAAAGTATTTTTTTAAAAGTCATTTCCCTGGAAATGTTATAGAACAGTTTGTTCTCCTAGCGATTTCCACTGTAGGCTTCTAAAGTCGCTTTAACTCCCTGCGTGCTGTAAGCTTCCTCCTAGCATTTCGGCAATGCAAGTGCCAGTTCAAATTATGCAAGATGTATCCCACCCTTTGTACCCCAAAGGTACTTATTCTGAAAATTGACCATATTAGAGGACTAATTGGCTAAGCCACCATGCTGGCTGATGTGAAAACGCTTTCAAACACCGTGAAACAGCTGTGTTTATCGGAAATATGAAGAGCGACTTTTTAATAAGGAGATCTGGCAATAATCCAAATTTGGTGAAAGGAACTTACACTTCTGTGCATAATACAATACAAGAGGTAAAGAATAGAAGCCTAAAACAATAGCTTTAAGCCCACAGATTTTTTTTGTGATGAAAGCAGTTTCCCAAACAAGGGGGGAAAAAAAATAATTAAGAAACTTGGGCTGGGATTTGCAGAAGTCCTGAGAGAATTCATTAAGTGCTTTTGAATTTCAATGGGAGCTGCGTCCCTGTAACTCTTTCAAAGGTGTCTGAAAGTCCTCATTTTTCTTACTGCCCATGAGAAATGGACTTTAGGGTGATAAATGTAGAGCAGTCTCTTCAGGTTAGCAAGGACTTGCTTCTACTTAAATATTGAGCTGCTGAGGGTAAGATTGACCAGTCCTAGGACCAGCCCTTTGAAGGGAGCTCAGATCATTGGAAGACTTAAGTACTGCCTAAGCCCCTTAGTGGGCTGTTCAGTAGCATGTCTGTCAGTTCCAAGGATGAGCTCAGTTCAAACTGATCCTGTCTTGGTTTCCCATTTGCAGTGAGAAGGCTGAGAAACTATGAACATAGGTAAAATTTAGGTATTACTGATACTTATTTCCACACTATAGAATCATAGAATCATTTTAGTTGAAATCGACCTTTAAGATCATTGAGTCCAACCATCAACCCAGCACCACCATGGTCATTAAATCACATCCTAAAGTGCCATATTTACATGTTTTTTCAACGCCTCCAGGACTGCTAACTCCACCACCTCCTCCCTGAACAGCCTGTTCCAATGCCTGACCACTCTTTCAGTCAAGACTTTTTTCCTAATATCCAATCTGAACCTCCCCTGGTGCAACTTGAGGCCAGCGTGAGCAAACACAGATGAAACATTCACAATAGAATACAAAGAGCTGACCAATGCAAGAGATAAACAAATACCCTAAATGTGATGGATAGAGGAGCTGTTCCTGCCCACAGACATCAAAAAGAAGGATTGCAGTGCAGAATATCCATCTCTCAGCTCCAGAAGTCAAATGGAGGTGGTCATCTAAGCACTGCTAAAAAACCAGACCCATTGTCTCTCCAAGTCGGGGCTGCCGATCAGCTCCTTTTTGCTGCTCTGAAGACCAGCGTGGCATAAGGCACCTGGACGCTTTGTTCAGAAACGCTCTTTCTGTAAGACATTTTGCAGTAGCAAGTGGGAGGCAGAAGGACGTTTTGCCAAGGCCCACCGAGTTCCTAGCAAAAAGAAAACATGCTTAAAGCTGTGCTAGGGTGCAGGGCTTATTGGTGTACTCTGGATTGTTGAGTATTACAGGCTGTTTTTGAGAACCTGTAGAGCTGAACTGAGCGCTGTTTCCAGACTCTGGCACAGGCAGGGGGCCAGTTAAGTCAGCTATTTTGAGCAGATTGTTTTAAAATCTTCCTTGGGAGATCAGAATACTACAGAACTGATTACAGAGGTAGAGAATTCAAAATCATACCTTCAGAAAGCATTCCTCCCTGCCAAGATCATAGCTAGAGGTCAAAACCACCTTAATTTAACCTATTTGTAGAATTCCTGCTTCCCATCAAGTGCTGGCAACGTTTGCATGTTAATATTGTTTTTAATACACATGATGTATTCTCATATATAAGATAAAAACTACTGGTAGGAGAATATATCATGTCTTTCTTATAATGAAATGCAGTTGATAAGTTTACAAGAGAAATGTAAATTCTCTTTAAAAACACAACCTTTATGTGCATGATGATATAATTCTGCTTTGATACTAAAAAGGGCATGGTAATGGAATCTGTGACTTTGGAGTGATATATTGCTGTTAAGTTAATAGGACTCCACATTCCCATTTCTAATATCAGTGTTTTTTCCCCCCCTTTCATTCTGTAGATGGTAAGCTGATACTACATAAACATTGTTAAAGCTATAGTTCTACGCTACAGTAATTCACTTAACTTTAACATGATTTATGGTTCTGTCAATAGAGGAGGTTGAAAATCCGGAGCTCTGATGCTTAAACATGGGTTCCATATTTAAAGCAATAATGTGCTTTGTGTGTGTGGCTGAAGCTATAAGAATTTAGCATAAAGCAGAGATAAAAATATTATAGTTCACTGCACCGTTTAAAGCATACAGTTTAACTTCACATCAAAGAGAGCAAAGAAACTGAACATGGAATCAATAAAAGCATGAGTACTTTGCAGCACTTTATTTGTATATTTTTTTTTAGGGATGTATAAAATCCTATTAGTATTTTTAACACTCCCCTTTTTTCATTCTTTTGCTCAGTTAGATCAGCTCCTTTTGTCAGGATGAGTTTAAATCTGGTCCACTGTGTTAATCACCCCCCATTCTTCTTTCTGGCACTTACCCTCCAGGCATTTTGCCTCTTTAGGAGATTAAGCGACCAAGTCATCTTGATGCTCTAACATGTCCTCACTGGAGCAACATATTAACACAACTCCTCTGCAAAAGAGCCCTCTTTAGAAGTTTGCTGCAGGGATGACAAATTAACCCAGCATGGTGTCCCACACATCTATCTCAGTACAAATTATTAGTGTAATAGAGCTTTTAGTTATGCATTTATCTAGTAATTATTGAACGGTTATACAAAACGAAGCTGAGCAATCATGGCCCTTTATGAGGCAATCTCAGTGGGTGGTCTTACAGTTAATTTAGGATAGGACTGTCTAAGCAGTTCACTCACACACAAATTAGCTGAACAGCCTGCTCCTTTAAATATTTCCTATGTCACAGGCTAACTCTTTACAATACAACAAAGGTAGAGTTTTAATTACACGGTTCCTGACTTTTGTTTAGCTGAAGCTTTAACCATTTGCTAGCTTTCCTCTCTGCCTTCCCCTGCCTGGGATATAGGAGTAGATGGCAGTCTGGGTAGGGTACCTCCTAATTGCTAAACCCTGACCTTGAGGTCATCTGTTAGGGAACTGTTTTTCCATCAGCATCATATTATTTTAAAGCCAGGGGGCAAAGTCAAAGTCTTTACCTACACCTAGGTTAACAGTTGCCCTCGGTGATCTTAAAGGTCTTTTGCAACCTAAATGATTCTGTGACTCTTATGATTCTGTTCTGACACTGGGAACTGATTCTATCATTCTACCCTGATACTGGAGAACTGATTCTATGATTCTACCTTGACATTGTAAACTGATTCTGTGGTTCTACTCTGACATTGTAAACTGATTCTATGATTCTACTCTGACACTAAATTGATTCTATGAGTCTACCCTGAGATTGTAAACTGTACCCTTGCTTTTAGCTGTCACAACAGCAATGCTCACCTGTTGGCCGGTTATGATATTTATGGTTTCTACTCAACTTTCTTACTCATATGCTGTGGCTCTCTTCTCTTTTGGCTGTCTGACATTATCATCCCATGATTTGAGTTGTCTGTATCAGAATGAAACTACATCACTGTTTTTGTCAAAATTCAATGGAAAGGAGAAGGTTGCATTGGTCTGCCTGTTCACAGCATCAAGGAGCAGCCACAGGTAGGTGTATGGAATAGGATATTACAGAACATCCTTTTACACCATGTAGCTCTGGAGTGAGTTGGCAGAATTTTCATTTTGATCTGCTGGAAGGTGGCTGACAGGACAGCTAGCAGGCACTGATAGTTTGGTGACCCTGAAAAGGATTTTGATAGAGAAGGGCACAGTGTCTTCCCAGATAGGAGATGTAAAGATTTTGCCACTTTGGCACAAACAGAGAGTACAACCCTGCAGAGTTTCCCTGATAGGCATTGTCCTGATAAAAATCTCAATGTCACTGCTTATTATGGAGGAAATTAATATAATGGGAACCACTCCACTAGTTGACTTTCATCCCTTCTTTTCTCTCTGCTCACACACCCACTTCCTTGGTTTCTTGTGCTGTATTTCTTGTTTCTCACAATTGCGTTTCTCCTCCATTTATCTTCCTAACATACCATCTCATTCTTAATTTTTTTTTCTTTCCTTGCCTTTTCTTCCTTGCTTTTTGGCTTGCAGGATCTATGCTGTCATATTCTGTGGAAATGCTTGAATGCTCTACAGCACAGGCTGCTGTATATCCGAGGTTTACAAGATCATGGTCAATTTAACGTTTCAGCCAGCTCCAGATAGAAAGCCACTAGAGTGTAAGTAGCAGTACATGGAAGCCTAAAACCACTTATGTAAATACTGCTGTCACCCACAGTATTTAAATCCTTCACTGTCTGGTAAAGAGTTCAAGTAGGTTAATGCCTGGGAAACTTTGTAAGATGCCAGCAAAATGTGATGGCTTTGCAATACTGGAGTGCTGTGGTGAGCTAAGATGACCACCAAGTAATGTAACTTGCAGGTAACAAAAGTATGCTGCATAGGAGCTAGAGATCCATCTGCTTGAATTTTCAATGCTTTGAAAGAAATTCTAAAACTGATAGTGATGTTAAAGCCACCCTATAGGTGATCAATTTACCATCTGCCAGACACTGAATCCTAACCGCCCTGGTCCAGAGAAGACATATGGTGCATTCATAGAGTTATGCCCAAAAAACTGCCATCATCCAGTGCAGCTCCATGAATCACATTGCTAGCTTATCACCAAAGAAACTTGGATCTTACCACCATCTGCTGGAACTACTGAGGAGTCACTGAAGCATTGGCATCCATGCGCCAGCACTCACTGCACATCTGGTCCTTTGGTCAGCCAGCTCAGATCCTCTCTGCTGGCTATTGCCCAGCTGGGTTGAGTACTGGCAGCAGCACCAATGCAGGCAGGAAACTATTGCACAGCCTTCCACACCACAGTACAGTGGAGATAATTTCACGAGGGCAGAGGTTTGCCAGCTGGTTCTTTGAATGGAGCACCTAACAGCTAAAAAAACCCTCTCAAGAATCAACTCCTCCTCCAAGCAAGTTTTGTTTCCAAGATGACTCATTGTGGGGATCACTGGGAAGGGCACTCAGTATCCTGGGATACCCCATCGTAAGACATGCACTGTGTTTTGAGGACTGTTTGGAAGCGTGTGAACGATTCAGGAATATTCCTGAGAAGTTATAAATCACTGGTTGTCAATGACAACACCTGCCATGAATAGTCTGCAGCTTCTTCTCTGCTGTCTATTTTGATCATGCTTTACGAATGCATCTCATATACACATCCAAGTGATAAACTTGCATATATGAACATCAGAATGAGATTGAACCTTCTTGTTGTTGAAGTTGGCTGAAGAGCTCACTCTGATGGCGACCTACTTACTCATGACTTTCTCTGAAACGCCTCTGCAGACCGAAGAGTGAATTCTGCTCTTACTCTTCTGAAGATCACTCGGAATGACCTGCCATTGACTATTTACATAATGCCTCTGTATCCAAAGACAGCGCAACATGTCTGTACTGTATTCTACCTATGGTATCTGCAGGCAGGTACAGTTACTAATGGTGGACATGCATGGCTTAAAGATGATATCCTCTTACATGATTGCATTATATTCTTTATGTTGCCACTTTTGATACCTGAAAAGCTTCTCTCTTCTGCTTACTGTCCTAAAGTACACTGGAGGGAATGCGATAAAGAACAAAGCTGGATTTGCCGGAAATAATCCATCTCAGTGTATTGCCCTTTACTAACAGCGATTGTTGTAGAAGAGAAATAAACACAGCCAGTGTGCTGTGGAAGAAGAATACTGAAGAGGAATGTTCAAAAAGGACAAAGAACGAAGCCTAGAACAAGATTTTTCCAGGATGATGACACTTAAAGAACCCATGGATGGATTCAGAGGGATTTTTCCTGGAAGTCTGCAAAGCTTTGTTTGTGAACAAGCATAAAATAAAAGAGGCTTTGAAATGATGTTTCCAAAGAACAGTTTTGCTTAACCTGTTAGGAACCATGACAATCAGAAACTGTGTTACTTCTTCACAGAGTTAGTAAAGACATCTAAACAAACAAAATTTGGGAACTGTAATCATTGGATTTGCTCTTCCAAATTCTGTATGTCTTTGAGTGTTCTCACACAGCTGATGGATACTCCCCAGTGTACAGAAAAAAGTCTTGTTAAAACAGACTGTAGATGAAATTGAAACAAGACATCACCAGTGATATATTTCCTTTCTCAACCACACAAAAATCCCAAACAGAGAAGGGTCTAAACAGGGGCAAAGGAAAGCATTCAATGATCTTGAAAAGTTAAGTGTGAGGTAAAACATAGCTGAATGCAGAAAGGCCTATTAACTAATCAATCAACAACTCAAATCTAAAAGGCTGAACTTCTAGAAGACAGAAATTCAGAGTCGGCTGATGTGCACTGAAAATAATGTTAATGGAACATTCACATTATTCACGCTTATATCACCAATTATCAAAGCTTTTAAAAGAAGATATATTTGCCAGATAGCTCAGATCCAAATTTCAAGGGAAAGCTGTATAGAGCTTAAGATGCCTAAGTATCTTCTGAGGATCTAGGTGTGTGTCTAAAGGTAATAAATAATTTTTATGGGACTAACTACAACGAATCAAACTGCAATAAGTAGATTTAACAAAGCACCAAACCCCACGAAGTGCAGTTCTGACCTTGCTGCAACTCAGTGCAATTCCATTCACTTCTTCACTCCATACCACCTGGACTGTGCAGACAAAGAGGCTCCTCCTGGTTTACACTGCCCTCAGTAAAAACACACTAATGCCAAACAGACATTTCAAAATAATTTCTAGGACAAATTGCTAATGTGCCTTTTTATGCACCACCATTTGACCAATGCCTTAATAATCTCCTCCAAATACAAGAATATTTCATAGCAGAAAAATATGTCACAACCATTTGTTCTTTTTTTGTGTCTTCCAAAGAGGTTCTTAAGAAGTTCATTCGTGCCTGTGTATTACTATGCCCAAGTGAGCTCCTTTTCAAATGTGAACTGAGCACTGCATTTAGTTTTCTAGGTTAAATGCAAATACATCTTTCTAACAAAAACGTATAAGCACATCTCTAGACCCAGAGGACATCTCTTTTACTTGGGAAGACAGTCAGAAGGCTACTGTGAAGAAAACCAGCCAAAGCTTTGCAGGAATCAACTTCAAAGGAGTCCTCTAATAAGGTTGCTCTTCAGCACACTGATACCAACAACAGGAGCACTAGATGACCAGCAGAAACAAAGCCACAGTGCTGGAAGACAGGCGTGGTTCAAAAGTGAGTCCCTATCTCGAGTAGTAAGACTCAAGCTAGTTACGGATGGACACAAGCAGAAGACACTCTGTAACACATTCTGTACCTTTCCCCACCCTCTTCAGATAAAACCTGAAGCTCCCAGAAACCAGCATTTACACCTTAGGCACTGTTGAATGGTCATCAGGAGTTTAACCAAACAGCCCAGCCTAGCAAAACCAAACTAAAAGCTCTGGGTTATCAGCTTCTGAATCACAGCCTTTCACTGAGTGAGTCACACCTGGTGAGGACTTTCCATGTAAAGGCTCTGGGATGGAGACTGGGTGCCGTGGCTAACGTTTAAGCTGCCTGGGGGCTCTTGGGTTAAGCCTCACCTCTGGGTCCTGTAATGACAGGTCGATGGTGCTGTGTGAAAGCCGTTCCAAGGGAGGAGGTCTGCGAAGGCGAGGGACTGCTGAAACCAGACTTCTCTGACTTCTTTAATGTAGTTGGCGATGGCATTCCTGGCAAGAATGATTGATAAGTGCAATTTAATAATGCTAGGTCATGGAACGACAGCCTATGCATTGTGAAAGTGGGTGCAGAAGCAGCTAGATAAACTTAAAGGACAAATGAAATGGAATACAACAGCAAGCTGGAAGCTCACTTTTATTTGTGATTTTTTTTTAAGGCAAGAGCAGTCATGGTTTGCTCTGAGCAACAAGAACTAAAAGGCAGCCATATTTTTCTTTTAAATCTGAAATATGGGTAAGATGCAGTTTATTATTGCTACTGAAACCTACTCTGCTTTATTTTTAGCAATCTGTAATAGCTGGAGCATTTGGATTTTTACAGGCTTTTTATGAGTTCTGTCTTTCACTCACTGCTTTAGTAGATTATTGCAAATGGGTCTTTTAAATGTGCTGCACGACTCAAGGCACAACTTGAGACTGAAGTTTTCTGAGCTTAAACTTTGCCTCTCCTTACTCTCTTGACATCAAAGGTATTTGAAAGTAATATGTTTATGTGGTTCCCTTTTGCTTTAATTCTTTTTTTTTTTCCTTTGTTTTTAAAGGGTGAATGGTATTTGTGTCCAGCCACACTGGAATTATTTCAGAGTTGTTATTATGTCCTTGAACTATATTAAAGGCCTCCAATGAAAGTCAGAGTTAAGTTGCCATTGGATGAAACCTCTCCTGTGGACAGGCAGAAATAGTGTAATGGTAATATGACTACTTTCTTATACTCTGGGAGAATAGCTCCTGTTGATATATCGTATCAAGCCCACAGCACCAAAGAAATTAGTGGGCTGAATATATTGCAATGGGCTCTTAGCATCCCAGCCTTTTCTGCATGTGATTTATGCCTGGATAAAAGAATATTACAGCATACTCATGAAGAATATGTATGTGTGTCTTTATTATTCTCCATATTTTTATAGTTCTAGAGGCATTCTCATTACCTGCACATAATATCCACTATACAGAGTACATCAGATGTTTTGCATATCTGTAGGGATACAGCAAAACAAAGGTGCAGGATAGTTGAAGTTTCATGTGCGAAAACAAAATATCAAATACTGTGGAAGCTGAGCTGCTGCTAGCAAAGTCGTTCAACCTTATTTACAACTCTGCATTTTATGGAATTTAATTGTTAAAAAGTAAAGAGAGAGGCCTGGATAATATTATCTCTGGACAACATTATTAACTTTATATTTAATAACACTAGTTTTATAGTCCCTGGGATGTTGATTGTAATATGCAGGAGCCTTGTACTTTATATGCTGCACTGCTGGGGTCTTAATGGTTTCAGTGAGGTTTTGCAGTTTATATTTCAGAAAGTTAAATAAAGGAAGGGAGTGGTTAGAGTTTCACTGTTGCACTTGCAGCTTTCTTTCTCGAAACTGCTCTAAGGGTTTGCTGTTGTGTTGGTTTTTCCCTCGTAGCAAGAAAGGTTACTGCTTAATCTTTTAAAAGTGTAGAACTGATTATCGTGCAAGAAAAATACTGTGCTGGGCTTTATTCATGTTGGTCTTAAGGACTTTGGAGTCCAAAAGCAAGAAGTTTGTTCAGTATGGGGGTAAGAGAAAAGGAGATTGAACTAAGGTATCTGAATGGAATATTTCAGTGCAGCCTGCTGCATTTCTGCTCAAAGGGAATGCTGGGAAGCAGCATAATTATTGCCCTCTATCAGTGTCCATATTCAGGACAAGGATACCCTAAAGATGCAATGGTTCTGTTGACCCAAATTTTCTTATGACAGAGACACTGAGGATGAAAGCACCAAATTAACGTCATCCACAAGCTCTAAACACAAAATCAAGGGTCAGTGGCAGTATTTGTGTTTGGGGAAGGGTAGGACAATGCTGCTGGCAGCAAGGCAATGAGTACATCTCCTCTATGCTGGGCGGTGGAAGAGGCTAGGTTTGCTCCCCAGGAAGGTTTAAATGTAGCAGGCTCCGTTCCCCTAAGTGCAAAGTACCATGTACAGGACAAGTGACTATGCATGGGGACTAGGGCAGTAAAATAGCCTGCTGTGAGCTACTCTACTTCCAAAGGTTGTGCAGTACTCTTGTGTGGCAGCACAAAGCTCAGCACACAGCCCATGAGCAGAGATCCAGAAGTGGACATGAGTACCTGCATTCTGTGCAAGCTATGGAGGTCATGGAAGGAGCAGGATCTCCAGATCTGTGCACTGTATGGTTTAGCTGGCTCATGAACACTATGCTTTCCCCTACATCCTCCAGCTGCAGGGTTATGGGAAACATCGTAAAGCTTCCGAGAAAGCCAAGAAGCTGTTCTTTCACTCCTGTGCTTTAAACTTGCTTGACTCATCTAAATTATGGCACGGGGAAGGGGTGGAAAGAATGGTAAAATATGGCTTAAAGCTGTATCAAGTTTATGTGCTTGTGTTCAGACACTGGAACTTGAGGGGCTACAACAAAGCTGATGAATGACCTTGAACTATGGCAATGCTGAGCAGTGTCATGTTCATAAGGGAATGGGTTTTATATGGTTGAGGCAGATGTATCCACGTGAAAACAGATTTGAATGTAATGTTACATTGTAAAAATGAGTAGAAAGATAAATTGAAGCACTGATAATTGTTTCCTACTTATATTGGTTTGTTATCATCATTCTGATTGCCTTTATTATGGCTACTTTGGTTGCTGTTGTTATTTGAGAGTATTCTGAAATGTGTTGATTTGGAACAACCCAACTCTACCTAATGTTTTTATTTTGTTTGAGGTTTGTAATGACACATTTTGAGTGATCATATCCATCAGATCTCGGGGGAAAAAAAAAAAAAAAAAAGAATATGGCTGCTTCCTAGTTCAGAAGAATATGCAAACAGGAGCTTAATTACATCACTTAATATTGACCAAGAGAAAGAATAAGATGAGCTTGCCAGCTCATTTCCAAAGCATGTTTTGTCCTTTAAGAGGGGAGGGTATGACAGAAAGTTAGGCAGTGCAAAGCAATTAGCATCATTCACATTTTATGTTGCGCTAGCATGGTGCTCTAGCAGCAAAATTCAAACATTCTTTGAATGGGTTAATAAAAGAAGAAATACAGTCGGCATGCAAGAAAAAGGTTTCCAAGAACAAGCCAAAATATGTCCCATTCTTCTAAATTTATCACAGCCATGTCACATTATCCTTGAGACTGCCAGGAATGTCAATTTTTTTGCAATTTAAAAAAAAAATCTCATTTAGCACCATATGTTTGGTTAATGTGCCTGATATATCCTGCGTATTCTTTAGTCCATCCATTTCTAATACTCATTTTCTTTTTTTCCCCCCTTGCTAAGCCATATGTTACAATGCTGGTTATTCTATCGACGCTCCTTACAGGAGCAGAGAGTAAGGGAACTCTGCTTTAATCACTCAGAAAATCTGGAATCCAGTACTACAAGTCTCACTCTCAGGTAAGTGGTCTCAGCATTTGAGTTAGCTTTGTAGATGCCCAGCACCTGATGAAAATCAGGCCACCTACAAGATGCTGTGGTGAATATTAACAACTGTGATGTGTGGGACTAAGATAGATGACTAAATATGGAGTTAGGTGTTTAATTTTTGGCACCCATGTTTGAGACTCTTGGCTAGTTTTAAAGGTCTTCTGTTTCACACCTAATGAGTTTTAACACATTTAGTGGTCCCCAGTTTGCAGCTTCCCCTCCTGTGTTGCTCAGGAATGCAGGAAATTAAAAAGTTAAAACTGGATTAAAAGGGATGCTGCTGCCTTGCATGGCTTTCCTCAGCATTGTTCCCAAGAGCTAATGAATATTGGGGATCACTGTGCTCAAGACCAGATTTCAGCTCTTCACATGGCCCCAAGGAAGGGGTAGTGCCAACTCATATGGACACCTCCGAGTCTCTGCTCCCCTCTGTCTCCTCTCTGGTGGAGGGCAGCAACAAATTACAATCTCCCCCAACCAGTCTCAGCTGTGTTGGCCAGTGAATAGGGAATGGAGCCAAGGATCCTCCCCATTCCCTGCCTCTTTCTATCCATCTGCTCTGAGCAAGGAATAAACAAGAACAGCCAGAACACAACGGCTGGGTAACCCAGGTGGGGTTTAAAAGTGTTTCTAAGCACTCTGTATAGAGGACTGTTGTCCAAATCACAGCCACACCTGGCACTTTTAGGAAACACAAATTTCATAATTCAGATCTGAGTCTCCTCTGAATGTTATTTAGAGTGCAAGAGAAGAAAATCAGACTTTGCCTATTTTCATCTTATGGCAGCTTTTAACTACAGAAAAAAATGGGGGGAAAGTTAATTGCTAAATAAAAAAGAAAATAAAGGGATTTGTGGCATAAAACGCAGATGGAAGTCTGAGTGGGTGTGTTACTTTAAGTTACTGTACTCGTGTTCATGTGATTCCAGAAGGATATGTAAGCCAAACAAATATGGTCTTAGCCTTGCTCCCATTAACATGATTTTTTTTTTTCTCTCTCTCCACTGGACAGAGGGAACCAGATCAAAGACCATGATGGTGCTAAATGAAACAAGATGTGTACTTTCGTCTTTTTTTCCAAAAGGAAATATTAATTTGACTTCAGTTTTTCAGCTGAAAAGAATTTTAATTGCAGTACACAATAAGCAGAAAATTCAGACAACAATAATCTTGAAACTGTTAGCAGCATTATATTTCTATCAAGGAATTTGGGTGCCTTTTCAACATTAGAGCTTTCTGAATTTTCATTAATTTGGCATTTCCCTAAACACACAAGTTATTTTGTTCATTCCACATCATGCATCACACCCTTCTGCTCAATGCATAATGCAAGCGTAAATGGGATCCTTGTCCTTGAGAGACTCTGGTTACTGGAGCCATTGCACGGATGTTGAAGTCCCGCAGCAAGACTTTCCAAAACTCTGCACTTCGCAAACCTCCAGCCCAAGTTTAATCAGTGAACGCACAGGGATACTTCATGTTCCTCATCTTCTAAGGGGTACTGGAGCATTGTGATGGTTTTAATTCCTCTACCTCCTTATGTTTGCAAGTACTAGAAACGCACCACATAAGAGTCTTCCTTGAGTACAGCTAAAGATCTTCAAATTTTCATGTATGAGGCTGATATATATTTAAATGGACCAGAAAATGATGCGTGAGAATCGAATGCACAAATCTTTCCCAGAACAAATAAATAGCTATGAACCTATTTTCCGTACACCTTTGCACCTATACCAATGGAGGTACTGAAATTCGGATTAACTCTGATGGAGGGAATGGAGTCACAGCGGTGTAAGAGGAGAGCAATCCCCCCCTTCTCTCCAAATCTACAGCTGTTTCTGTATCTCTGTCTGTATATCCATCCAGTTTCATTTCTTGAATTACTAACATGATTCCAACTGCACACATCTAAACAGTAACTCCATCTCAAGATAGCGACATCGGTAGCTAATATTCATCTCCGAAGATTACTTTTGGATAATTACCCCAATATTCCCAGTAGCTCTGTGCCACTAGACTCTTGATGGAGATTTCATAACAAAAACTATGCATGAAATATGGTCTAGATCTTCATTCTCCAGGGACGCTATCAGAAGGAATCACAGAAGCTCAGATATTATCAGGTAGACCATGAATTCAACAACATGCAGAACAAACAGATGATGCAGAAAAAACAAGTTGGCTATTGAAGGAAAAAAAACACCTCTGATATGTGGGAAGAATTTTGCAAGGAATTTTCACCCTTCTGTGCAAATTGTTCCAGCAATTTCACTGAAATCAGTATCAACAGAAATGCTGATCAGCTGCTTTTATGTATTTCCGCCCCCCCCC
>WBNM01011272.1:218867-244677 GCA_013399055.1 Ramphastos sulfuratus | reverse complement strand
CCCCCCCCCCCCCCCCGGGAAATTCTTCATTTCAAGCTTCTTGAAATTTTGATGGCTACACTGTCAGTCATAGTAAGTCTGTTCTCCTTAGTGCTGAGCAACCTTTATTTGTCATCAGCTGAGATATGATCACACTAACTGCCATCCATCAGTTTGCTGTATTAGTTGCTCCAGTGTACACAAAACACAACGCAGATGGAAATTCACTCATCCTAATGAAGTGCTCTTTAGTTTCTACGTTCTGAATGGATGCTTGCTCTCCTGGTCACATTCTGAGTTACCATAATCACTGATTAACTACCTGCCATTGAGTACCTTGCTTCACAGGACTACATCCAGCTTAATAAACAGTGATTTTACAACAGGAAAAAATGAAAGCTTCCCCTCTATCCACTTATCAAACTGCTGCATATGCATCACCAACACACACAACCTCAAAACTTGACATCTGACAGATCATCAGGAAAACAGAGCTAATCTATCCGTACCCATCAACATCATATCATAGGTGACTGCCAGATACTTAAGAAGCTATCCAAAAGAAATGTCACAACTCTTTTTCAAGACACTACAAAAGGAACGTACCAAATAAAATAAAGCAAATGCACGTACAAGTAAATGAGCCAAAGAACTTAATAAAGAGAGATTGATTCAAATGAGGACCAGAATGTTCAAAAAGGACTGAGAGAAAGAGAGGTGCCAAAGGCGCATTAAATGGATTCAGTGGCTTTAGGTTTTAAATGCTTTTGGACTCCTCAGCAGTTTTCAGCCAAAAATGATAATTTTGAGTTAGAATCAAAATTCTGATGTCACTTAGGGAAAAGAAGGTTGACATTTCTGCTCTGTAGATGAGTACTGCTCCATTTACAGAAGAGAAATACCAGTCTACACTACTGGGAAATGGAAATGTTGCCTAAACAATTTTAAACCCAAGCGCTGCAGCATTCACCATTATTTTAAACTCTTACCCCCCATTAAAGTTTGCCTGAACTGGTTTGCTGCCATGTTCATTACCTTCTCCATTTGTATCTATGTTTACAGCATCATCTGGATTGGTTTAGATCTCTTAAGTCAGCCTTCCATCCTGCTTTGTCACCCAAGTGGTTCTTTCAGTAAGTAATAAATCAGTACTAAACATATGACCAATTTCTTCAAAATATAATTGAACAAGATTCTGATTTAAAAGCTTTAATGAGAAGTGTAATAAAGAGCAAGGTAGCAGTTTACTCTTCCCTGGGATTTGATGTTTTTTTTCAGCATTGTGTTTTGCATTGTACAAATATATAAAGATTTAATAAGAATAACACCACCACCCCCCACCCCCCCCTTCTAATGATGTCTTTAGACATCTCATCTAAAATTCAGGACTGCATTTGTTTCATTTCGAATGTTATCTGAGAGTTTTTCAGCATAATTGGCAGATAGGATATAGGAGCCGGGACAAACTGCAGCCATCCATAGGAGAATATACCTTTATGTGGGTGCTTTGGGGATGGAACATCTATAGCTGTAAGGCAAAAAATGCCATCATAAATTTGGATGGCATTTACAAAGCCCTCTAAAAAGTCTTTGCATATGATTATAGCTGAGGTATGATATTTTTGCAAGTAAAAGACCCAGAATAGATTTATGTTTCAACTGTATCTTCCTGAGATGCATATGGATGCTAAATTGCAAGTGATACTAAAGGGAATTTTAGTAACTAAAGAGGATGGAGTCAACTTTTCTGGATTTTTATTTGGTGTTTCCCCCCCCCCCCCCAAAAAAAAAAATTGCTTATTATTTGCATGTCATCAAGAGATCATTGGCTACCCAAGCTATATATAACAATGATCTCTGCTGAATGCCGAAGGCATGAGATGGAGATGGGTAAGTATGGAGATTTTTTCAACCTGTGACCTCAGTTACTGCATGGTAATGTTTTTAAATGACTTTTATGATGACAAGACTAAGTTTGGCATTAATATTGGGTTTGAAGTCTTAATCGGTATCCGCTGCCATTGAACATATGTTTTAATTAATAAAAGAGCTGCGGTCAGGATTGAAAATAGCTCAGGTAATTTACCATGTACTGCAAAGTCACCTGATTTCTGCACAATTTGAGGTCGTAGACATTGCTCCAAAGAAAGAAAGAGTTGCAAACTGAATTCATGTGCATCGTACCAAACTGGAATGGATTTATAATTTGACAGGTCAAGAGTGTACTCATGGAACTGTTATGTACTGCTATCCGTGGTTCCTGGTATTTTCACCAGATGATTGCCGAGGTTGGAGAGTCACAGGACTGAGCAGTCATCTCATTTCTCCGTAACACAAAAAATAATTTGTAGCTGACCTACAGCTGCTGTGCTCTTTTACTGGAAAGTGTCCATTGCCAGTTGCACGCTGGTGAGTGCCTGCTGGAATGGCACTGGTGACCTGGGGAAGGTTTGGCAGCTCCCATGCGGCAGAGACTTAAACTGCTTCCCAACAGATCAGCTCTCAGGCAGGTGAGATCAGATAGCTGAAACCAGCCTCATTTTTCTGCATTCCCAATGGCTTTAGGATTCTGGGAGGAACAAAGAATCCCCCTGGAAGAAAGGAAATGTTCCCATCACAGAGAAGGCAGAGCACAGCAGTTTGGTGTTGGCATCAATTCCAGAGGAGCTGTGTATGACCAGGCTGCCTGCAGGTCTGCTTGCATGATCTGCCCAACATCTCTCTCATCTACTGAGCAATTTTAAACACATCTGACAGAGAGGCAATGGGCTCGTAGGGAAAGCATCTCTGCAAGTTCCATGAGAACAGGCATGGGAAAGGCAGAGGTAACATTTAAGTGTTCCTTCCAGTGCTATCGCTCTGGCGAAGTGCTCAGCACAAGCTCTCTCCTCACTAGACATCGGAGAACCCATGCGAGAGGCACAACCTGGTACCTTCCCCCCAATCCAACAGAAAATGTCTATGCACCGAGAACAAGAGCATTGGCATTGTTTGAATAAGCACACCCACCATGTAGTGCTCCGCGGTGGTCGGGGTTTCTTAGATATCCTAATTTTATAAAAGAAAGTAAAAGAAGAAAAAAAGAAACAAGGTGAGAGAGAACACTATCATATTTTGTAGCAAGCAGGATACTGTGTGAAATCTTGGCCCAGTGAAGTAATAAAAGGGAAGAAGCTTTTCAGTTTGCTTAAGGGAAAACTTACGAGCAAATAGTGAAATTAGCGAAATACCACATTGCAGAAAAAAATGGACCAGTTTAGGTTCAATTAGGCTGTAAAAAGGAAAATGGCACTTTAGCTTACAAAAATGAAGGGACGGAGGGAGCTATCAGAAGCAACTTTACAGGATTTGTATGCATGATGCTGCTGCTTCACTGGACCAAGAAAGCTACAGTATGGGACAGGGTTTTTCTTTTTATTAGACACTTTGCTAGATAGCTTTGTCGAACCTCAGAAACTGCTGCTCTGGCATTACAAAATAATCCTACATAACTTGATCTCATGAGCGTAGGAACACAGAAAAATAGCCATGCCAAATCAGATTACAGGGATCCACCTAGCCCAGTATCCTCTCTCTGACAGTGGTAACTAATGGATGCCTAGAAAAAAGACCAGGGAAAGCATACAGTGATNCCCACCCCCTTTTTTTTTTTTGTGGATTTCTACCCCCATGAGATTTCTACCAGTCACACAAAAAGGTTTCACAGTTTGGTGCTGGCAAGTCCAGTGTTCTTGCCACTAACTCTGAATGAGCTAACAGCTTTCAAGCCCAATGATGTTATGTGTATAAGAGCATCCAACACTTTTTCCTATGTAAAAAAAAAGTGACATGTGTGCTGAGGTGCTCTAAGTGAATATACTTTGGGAGATTTGATTTTATTTAAAAAAAAAAAAAAGCAAGAATCTGGCTGTAAATTGATATTAACATTTTTCAGTATATGTGTAAAACACATGTTTCAGAAGAATAGAAGAGAGAANTGGCTTTAGGATTCTGGGAGGAACAAAGAATCCCCCTGGAAGAAAGGAAATGTTCCCATCACAGAGAAGGCAGAGCACAGCAGTTTGGTGTTGGCATCAATTCCAGAGGAGCTGTGTATGACCAGGCTGCCTGCAGGTCTGCTTGCATGATCTGCCCAACATCTCTCTCATCTACTGAGCAATTTTAAACACATCTGACAGAGAGGCAATGGGCTCGTAGGGAAAGCATCTCTGCAAGTTCCATGAGAACAGGCATGGGAAAGGCAGAGGTAACATTTAAGTGTTCCTTCCAGTGCTATCGCTCTGGCGAAGTGCTCAGCACAAGCTCTCTCCTCACTAGACATCGGAGAACCCATGCGAGAGGCACAACCTGGTACCTTCCCCCCAATCCAACAGAAAATGTCTATGCACCGAGAACAAGAGCATTGGCATTGTTTGAATAAGCACACCCACCATGTAGTGCTCCGCGGTGGTCGGGGTTTCTTAGATATCCTAATTTTATAAAAGAAAGTAAAAGAAGAAAAAAAGAAACAAGGTGAGAGAGAACACTATCATATTTTGTAGCAAGCAGGATACTGTGTGAAATCTTGGCCCAGTGAAGTAATAAAAGGGAAGAAGCTTTTCAGTTTGCTTAAGGGAAAACTTACGAGCAAATAGTGAAATTAGCGAAATACCACATTGCAGAAAAAAATGGACCAGTTTAGGTTCAATTAGGCTGTAAAAAGGAAAATGGCACTTTAGCTTACAAAAATGAAGGGACGGAGGGAGCTATCAGAAGCAACTTTACAGGATTTGTATGCATGATGCTGCTGCTTCACTGGACCAAGAAAGCTACAGTATGGGACAGGGTTTTTCTTTTTATTAGACACTTTGCTAGATAGCTTTGTCGAACCTCAGAAACTGCTGCTCTGGCATTACAAAATAATCCTACATAACTTGATCTCATGAGCGTAGGAACACAGAAAAATAGCCATGCCAAATCAGATTACAGGGATCCACCTAGCCCAGTATCCTCTCTCTGACAGTGGTAACTAATGGATGCCTAGAAAAAAGACCAGGGAAAGCATACAGTGATAATTCTTCAAAATACTCTCCCAGCCTCCAACGATTTGTGAGTCAAGGACTTCTAGGACAGAGTTGAAATCATAGTAGTAAAGATACTCAAATCCAAATGCAAAAAAAAAAAAAAGCAAGAATCTGGCTGTAAATTGATATTAACATTTTTCAGTATATGTGTAAAACACATGTTTCAGAAGAATAGAAGAGAGAAACTGTCACTCACTGGGAAGCTTTAGAGCTATCTGGCTCCCTGGGAAACTGCATGCAACTATTCTGGTGTCCAAGGGTTTGACCAGTGAGTTTCCTCTTCCTGCAAAGAATGAATGCAGAAGTAATAGAAAGTCTGAGGGGGAAGATTTTAGCAAATGGCTAAAGATACTCCTGTTCTGCCCACTCCAGCAGGTAGGAAGCAGGTGGTGGTGGTGGAAGAAAAAGGGTGGGAAAGGAGAAACACCTACATTCCCCTCCCAGGAGTTGGCACAGGGGAAGGGCAGGAGGCTAACCTAGCAGCACCCTCGCAGTTCAGCCCTCTGAAATCCCTTTGTGATACTGCCTTGACATGCAACGATGCCGACAGGTCACTGCAGTCCCAGCACTGCCACACAATGTCAGGACGTTCTGCTCTGATTCTCTGGGGTCTTGCTGTGAGTCCCTTTCAGGATGAAGCATGGCTCACCGGCACTTGGTGATTTAAACTTAGCACGCTGGGGTGGCTGAGCTTCATTACTGCTGCTCCCAGGAACATAAAAACCAGTATGCCCAGACAGCAACAGTGACTCCTTAAGCCTTCTACTTTGTTTTACTATCCACTTTTCTGGGGAGTTGTTCTGAAGCTTTAATTTTCTAATTGAATTGGTGTCTACATATGAAATCTTTACTTCATTTATAAAAAGAATCAGTAAAAGTAGAGGTCTGAGGGAAAAAAATAAAAAAGAGCTTATCCTTACATTTTTGATGGCATGTTGACTTGGTAAGAGTCTCAAGGCAGGAGTGATATATTAGGGACTCCCCTATAACTTTACTTAAAGCAAAAATTAGAAAGTGATCGAAAAGTTTTATAGAGGAGAGCAGAAATATAATTTTAAGCCTCTTAAAATTGCCTGAACTGTGAAATCAAGTAATGAACACTAGAAAAGGATCTGTCAGCTGGAATCAAAGCTTAGACTAGTCAGCATTTTCTTCCTAAACCTTATTATGGCAAAGATTTTTCATCTCTGCACTCTGTTCATCCCAACAAATAAAGCGACTTGACCTCCACCTGTTACTCAGTGAAGTCTGCTGTCATCTCTGACTAAACCCTATTCTTTCCCTTCAAAGCCCTCTGCACCACTGAGAAGGTGGGAAGACACAGCTGTGCACTGACTCGAGTGGAGACCAGTTCAGAACCAGACAGCGTTTCACAGCACAAATCACAAGCAGAGGAGGAAAGAAAAAAATAAAATTGGGGGGGTGGGGGGAAATGTAGTGCCAATAAATTCTGGAAGGGGGCAACATTTTTCAGTAATTTAACAATGAGGTTTTCATAGAAAAGTGTTTTTTTTTCTTTTTTCTTTTCTTTTTTTTTTTTTTTAAATGTGTGTGATACTATGAACTAGTATTTAAAGCAAGAAACATTTTGCTTGTGCCGTAACAATGAACCTGTGCTAACACCACATAGGAAGAAGTGAAGAACATAATGGAAGCTATTTGTGTTTCTTTTCTGTTTCATTAAGTTGAAGGCATTAATTGTTTTCAAAGAGGTTCAGCTCCAAATACATGTTGGTTTTCTAGGCTTAGGAACAAGTTATGGCTGTAGAATGTAACACTGCTAAATAATAATAAAAATAATATTATGGGACACAGAACAGCAAGATATGTTGTGAGGAAAACCATATAGCTATAGAAGTCACTTCTTCAAATATATCATCATGACAAAACCATGTAAGAAGCTTTCTAATACAAAGACATATCAGAAAAAGCCATTTCATATAAAGTTGGACTTCTCTGGGTGATTAATGCTACATTCAACAAAGGAGACAGTGTCTGTCTAATTACATTAAATACTTATCTTCGAGGGATTGGCAGGGTGTTTCTGCTCAATGTCACTTTTCATGACAATGTAATGATAGATCCGTTTACTTACCAGTGCCATTAGCAAAAATTGTACTGTTTTCTCAACTGCCCTCATATCATGAAAATATTTGATTAACAGACTGTAGCTTATCTAATACTCTAAGCAACATATTCTGCATAGTTTTTTCTCTATTAAAAGAACGCGATTACAGCTTGTAAAAATTTTATTGCGCTCACACACACAAAAAAATTCAATGAATAATGTGTGATATAGTTCAAGTATCTTACCCGTTCACAAACCAGGTTTCATTTAAAACATTAACTTGCACTTAAAATATGAGGATTTTGGGGGGTGGGGGGAAAACAAGCAAACAAAGTCAGTACTCTGAGGCACTACTTCCCATTCAGTCTTTAGTTATTATTTCCTTTTCATTTCAGCACATCTTTTGAAACTTTTAATACCTTAGGGAAAAAAAAAAAAAAAAAAGGAAAGAAAAAGAAAAAAGCTTTCATTCCTTTGCTGAAAAATAGATATGGCCATATCCCAAGTCTTTAAAATGCACCACACCATGAACTGACTCTTCAGAGTCATGCTTTGAGCCAACATACAGAGAACAATAAACCTCTGGAAGAACGTAGAGAGCAAAGACAGTTTATATAGTAACAAGGTAATTCCATAAACCTATATTGAAGAGAAAGGCTGTGATGTAAGTTTCTAGCAGTATATATCAGCTACCTGATATTTACTAACAAGGTTAAACTACTATCTGTTTGTCTCAGCACTCTTCGTAATTCACTTTTTAATGGATGGACAGGAAAAGTCAGCAGTGTATGGCACAGATCATTTCAGAAATAGGACAAGACAGCTCACAGCAGTATCTGTTTCAAACCATGCTCCATCTTTCCATACGATCACATCAAAAGTCTAAACTTAGCAACTACAATACTTCAAATCTACTCATAAATCCTTTGAGGGGTAGATTTATATTTAAGTAAACCAGCAAATTTGAAAAACAAAGAATCCTGAGGAGGAGGTGTCACTGTCAACTGGTACCACGTATCGTGCATCAGTTCTCTTCTTGGCGTCTTACGCCTGTGCAGGAGAAGGCACATGGGAAGCTTCCTTCTGTGAGGAGTTAGGACATCAACCCCATTTTGTTACAGCTCCTCACACTGCCATGAAATGGCAGCAGGAACGCACCCCAAATGACTCCTGTTAGGCACAACTCGACACAGCAATGCAGAATTAACCCAAACTGTCTTCTAAAATCCCTTGCAAGTGACTCTTGCAGCAAGAAGATGACACTGCAGCCAACTGCCACATAGGGCTCTCCGAATTAATAATGGATTTAGGATATTCATTCCCTGAGCTGTGAGGGTTTGGGGTGTGTCTGCAATTATCTAGATATAAGTCTGACACACATTATCCTTCTATCAATGTCATTTCCCTCAGTAGCCAGCAGATTATCAGCAGCTTTGTGATATTCCAGGTGTCAAAAGAAGAATTAAAACCACAACAATTGCACAAACAAAGGGACAAAAGAGGGGATACATGTTTCTGAGCCCTGCATATCAATTTAATATGTGCAGCTGACAATGATGCAAATGTCCTCGGGAGAGAGGCAGCAAGATCTGTGCCCAAACATACACACACCACCGTCAGCAAGATGGCAGGGAACAGAAGCAGTAGGATTCCCAGCCCAGGACACATGCCTCAGCAGGCAAAGCAACCCAATGAAACAATCCTCTGGTTAGGGAGAATTTTGGAAGCACCTGATATGGAAAAGGGCCCTAAACAAGCCAGATGGTACTTTTAGCTGGCAGCAGAAAGTAGGAGACAGCCAAAAACATTACAGCATTTCCCCAAGAGGCCAGCAAATCGATTTTTAACCTTTTTTTTTTTTCTTTTTAAAGTGACACTATGAATATCAAAATAATGTTTCCATGCATTTTAAAATTACTGATTTTATGAATACTACACTTAAGGAGGCAACAACTGAAAGAAATGAGAAAGCAATGGGTTTTCACTTTCCCAGGGTAGTTGCATATTTGACATCAGGTTTCTATTCAGTCACTGCCGCTGTTTACTCTGCATTAAGTGTCAGGTTCTGTTGAGGGTTTTCCACATAGCATTAAAGAGAAAAATCCTGCAGAAGTATAAAATCACAGAATACGAGGTTGGAAGGGACCTGAAGGATCATCTGGTCCAACCTTTCTTGGCAAAAGCAAGAGAAGTAGCACTGAAAAATATCACAATAGCACAATAGTTGAAGGAACATGGGAGAAATTATGTTCGTAAGACCTGTCTTCCCCACCGCAAAGTACTTGGTTTCTTAGATGACGATTTTAAAACAGAGGGCAAACAATTTATTTGATACTTAGAAGTTCCCATTTGGTTCAGGATTTGCATAAGAAATACAGCTGGTTTGGGGATCTTTTAATTTTCAACATTTCCAACTGGCCAGAATTTGCAATTCCACCTGAATGACAGGACTCTCTTCAGGAATAAATTTGATGTCAGATGTCAAAGCTTTACTTTGACAATCAGAAGCAGCTCCTTGCACAGCTTGTTCAGATTAGGTCTGGCCAAGCAGTTTTCACTCAAGGAATGGAAAAAAGATGTAGGTTGTAAGGACTGAAAGGGGAGAGTGACGCAAAGAAGTCATAAAACAAGTGGCAATGACCACAACTTTCTGCTTCAAAGGGGCACCTTATACCCAAGGCTGGGCAAGTTCAAAAGAAGACTCAGGGTGGGTGACACTTTACTTTCATTTGCTGTTATTTTGGTTAACAGTAAAAAGCAAGTCCTACGACAGGGTTAAAGCTGGACTACATCCAAAGTGCTTTCTCCCATTCAGAGCAAGGTAGTACATTAGTGTGCTGCATCACAGATAATACTCCTGGGCTGCTGTAATAAAAGGGGATGTTACGCTAAGTGCAAAGAAAGTCCATACATTTATATTTTTCAGATCTCATTGACTGGAAATCCTTACTTTTAAATTAAAACATATTTCTCTCCTAAAAGTGGAACTTAAGACTTTGTCTCTATCCCTTGCTGATATAAGATATTGCCATTTTTTTCAAGGGTACTGCTCCTGGACACGAGGACTGCATCTCCTTTTGCTGGCTTTTGGGGGGTTCAAAGATCTGCATGCACGTCCCAGTGAGGCAAATGAAGACTGTGCACAACACAGTAAAGCACCCTATAATTTTCCAGCTAATTTTAGCAACGGGATCTCTTATGTTATGCTTTTTGGTGTATATCACACTAAAAATAGCAGGAACCATTGATGTGAGAGAAGAGAAGAAAAGAAAGGATGATCTCATCAGGGCCGTGGGCTGGGCAAGCAGAGGTGGAGGGCGCTGTGGGTTACCTGTCTTCCCTTGAGCAAGAAACCAGAGTAAGACTGTAGCCAGTACACATGCTAGATGAAGATGGTGCTCAGTCTAAGTCTTTGTGAAGCTGAAAAATGGAAGAAAACTACTAGAATTTAACTAGCATCCTTTATTCAGGCTGCAGTGTCCTGATTACAGCCACTCAGCTGTATGGGGTAGTGCTGCTCTCATGCTGTGAGCTCTTGGGTTATGGGTCAAGGTTACAGCCTACTCACTTTGGGTGAACAACATAGCTGCTATCACAGCACATATACATTCCTGGAGGTATAGGATGGCTTCGCAGCCACTCAGCCAAATTGTTACCTGAGCTAACAGGCTACTAGACAGATTTCTCTGCTTTCCTATCCTCACTGACTGCTGCGGTCAAAGTGTTGGGGCAGCACTTAACTTGAAAGAAAGTAATCAGGGAATGATTTATTCACTACTTCTAGCAGAAAGGAAAAGAAAAAAAAAGCAGTCACAAAGGAGCATCAAGCAAAATGATCAGGCAACAGACAAAAGTGGCACTGAGTAAACCTGGAACTTCCTGCCATGGGATGATGTAGAGGTTGAAATAAAGAATGGGAAAAAAAAACCAAGCAAGCACATCTCCAGAAGAAAAGTCCACCGAAGGCTGTCAAACACAAAGATGCAAACAGAGCCTTTGGCTCATGAAACCAAACTGTTTGCTGCCAAAATCTGTGAGGCTGTGCTCTGAAAAACATCACTGGATGCTTGTCCTGTTGTTGCAGTCTTTCCCTAGGTGTCCACTACTAACTCTTCTCAGAGATGGCATGCTGGGTTAGGTGAGCCTTCGGTCAAGCTGAAAGAGCCATTTTTTGCTCTGTGAGCAGATCCAGTTTTTTGTAGGCTGGAATGTGCTGTAACTGGCAGCTGAGAAAGAGGAAAACTGTAGAAGATATCCATCTCAACGGAATTAAGTTCTCAAGATTGCTCCTCATGTGGTGCAGAACCAGGGGAACATCTAGAGTTAGCATGGCACACACAGTGTGGGAAAGGAAATGAAAAACGGAGAGGTATAATTCGGTCTGCTTCCTGGTCCTGGTCTCGTACCATCTTCTCTCTATCCCTCAACACCTCTCATGGCACATTTTACCTTTAGGTGAAATTATCTCCTTTAAAATAAAGCCTGTTTTTCTCCTCTAAAACAAAGATCAAAATGTGTGCAGAGAGTACAGTAGCTGCACTGTGTGCCATGCAGTGGAGTGATGGTTGTACCGGGAATGTTAATAAACAGTGCCAAGAGCAGAACTTCTGCATAAAAAGAAAAGGGTGTATGTTACATCTCTCCCCCTCTCCCCTGTCTCATGCAATATTTACACAGCTGTGCTTTGTAAAATGTGTAGGGGAGTTTTTTATTATTATTTTTTGGTAATTTATTTACCTAAGATAGCCCAGCATCTGTTTTGCGGTGAGCTTTTTTCACAAAGTTTCACAGTTGCCTTGACTGATGCAAAAGGAGGTCACAGTCCCTACTCAGTGATCCTAAAACCATTTGTTTCAAGCACTTAGCCATTCCATTTGGCTAATTTGTGTCCTCTTCTGCATTTTTGGTTTGTCCTCTGCCTGGAAACGGGCATCCCCTGGGGAACTGAACTGGCTAGGTGAGTATTTTAGTTATCTGTTTTACAAAATGCAGAAGTACAGAGGAATTTGCAATAATATGCATCATTTACTGGCTCTCAGTATGTACTGTATATTGGCTCTGAAGACTACTAATATTTTCCAGCTGCCTCCAAAAAACCCCAAACGAAACCAAACCCCAAAGCACCCCAGAGTTCAATGCAGTCTGTGCAGTGGGTCCTTTCCCATGACTGCCTACACAGGTGAAGAAGACTTTTGGTGTGTTCGGAAGAATTAATAAGCCTGAACATTCCTGTACCAGCAGCATACCACAGGAGATAAAATATTGCTTCTGCTTCCCAAACACATTAGAAAAAGCAAGTCTGCTGATCGCAACTGCTAAGACAGCACATGAAAGGAATGCAGCCCATTTCCTAACCAAGATCTAATCTATAGAAGAGTTTATAGATCCAAGTCAACATCCTGAATTGGTCCCAGAAGCAAACAAGAAAACTAGTTCAACTTTTGGAAGACAGGTACAACACTTACAATGTGTTTCATCTCATTTTGTAATTAGACAGTCCTGTGCTGCACTATCAGATGATCTTCAAGGAGAGCTGCATCAGAGATGTGTCTGGAGCTCACAAAGATTTGTGTTTGACAGATTCCAAATCAGTAAGGAAAGCACAGTAATATTCAAACAGAGGGTGCTTCTGTCCTTCAGAGCTTACCTCTGAAAACATGCAGAATGTCTCTGCTTTTGTCCCAATACCAAGGAAGCTTACAGATTTCACTTAGTGGCAAAAGTAAAGTGCATCCCACATCAGTGTCTCTGCTCTTGTGTATGTTAAACAGAACAGGTGGCAGAATACAGCTCAGCCAGCAAGGATATCTGAAGAACATTAGATCCATGGACTAATAACACAGCTCTTGACAATCTTAGAGGTTTCCCCCAACCTTAATAATTCTGTGATTAGAGGAATCCTGTTGTCACCAGGAAGCAGCATTCCAACCTTCGCCAGGGAGCAGTTTTCCATGCATTAAATCTTTTCTGTCAGTCTGAAAAATGATCCATATGATGCTAATTGAGGGCAGAGCCAGAAGTAGCTCAGGTGATCTTATGACTGTCAACATTATGCAAAAGACCCGCTCTGAACTTGGTCACTGAAGTCAGTGAAAACAGTAAGTATGGGCAATGACAGTACCAGGCCAGTCAAAACCACAGCTTTATTTTAATATCTGAAGTGAAACACTGTGTTTTTAAACTCTGATCTCCTATAGCTCCATACCCATTTTTAAATCATGCATTTCCTGACATCTGGAGTCAGATGCACAAAGCAGAGCCATAAGATTGACTGACTTCTCTGGGACCATACTGAAGGGATGTTTTCCTTGGGGGATTACAGTAAAGCTGAGGCATGTGCTCTAGCATGGGATTATTAATTTTATTTAAAATGGAAAGTATGGTTTAAGGCTGAATCGCAGGGCCAAGTCTGTTGTGTTGACTGGTGTCTGGGGAAAAAAAAAAAAAAGAATGAGGGATGCAAAAACATCTAGGACTTTTTGATCTGAACTGACTTTTCAATCAGTAGTTCTTTTCCCACTTCAAACATCCTTCCATGGATTTGAGACACCAATGCCAGCAACATGGCATGCTGTCACAGGTCTCATGCTACTACATGAATTGCCAAAGAAAAGCTGAGCTATTGATCCTGTGGCAATTTGCTGTCAAAATAACTATGTCAGTTATAGCAAATGAGTAGTGCTAATCATTTGACTTGATGAATGCAAAAGACTGACAATGCTCAGAGCACCACTATTGACCTGCTGTGTTTTTCCTAGCTCACATGAAGTTCTTGCTGGCCTTGCCCAATTAGAGTCTGAGTTATCCATTAAGGTGCAGCTCTGGAAAAGTTCTGTTTATTTTCAACAACAACTTGCATTGGTGAGTAACTCATCAACTATGCAGCAGTCTGATTCTGATTGCCTGGCAGAGAAACACACACATTTTGTGCAGTATCTGATAAAAGATCTATAATGTGCTAACACAAACCTATCATGTAGCACCTGTGACTAACAGATTGTGATATCAAAGTCTTGATGCCTAAGTGCTCCTGTAAATGCATTAAACTTTTAGCGGCAGGAACTGTAGACTGCCAGTGACAAGGAGCTGATATGGTATTTCAGTACAAGTTGATAAGTGTTATTGCTTTTAGAAGAAAAAAAAAAATCGCGTTCTTGAAAACCACTGGGCAGCTTGTGTTTTGATGGGATACTGTAATGCAGAGAGCAGGGATAAGGGAACACATGGACTCTATGAAAGCAATTTCAGAAAAGCTCTGCATTGTACAGTAGCAGAGTTCCTTGCAGTATGCTCCTGTCGTATGCTTGGCTTCAGACATCTACCTGTTCACTTGAAAACAGCTTTTTAGGTGGCAGCATGCACGTGGGGCCACTGTTAATTCCATGTACAAGTAACAGAAGCATAGAAGGTAGCACAGGCCCAAGCAGGCTCTGCTTCTTAGCTATAGATGTTGGAAGACTAAGAGTGGGGAGAAGTGTGTGCAACTGTATAAAGTCTTTGAGATGAGAACCATGGGTCTGGATGGGAACAGGAAAACAGGTGAACAGGAGCAGAAGACCTAGTCCCAGTAGACAGTCTAACAAAGGTCAGAAGTTCTTCAGAGAAAATGAACAGTGGAAGTTTTCATGAACCCAGGAGACAACAGTTCCTGTCTGCTGTATCTACCGCTCGCAGCATCTCTTCAGCTTAAGAGCACAAATGAGCCTGATGAAATTCTCTCTGCTGTAGACTAAAATGTTCTGGCCACCGGAGAAACATGAGCTGTTTCTGACCTCCCATTCAAACAGCCAAACTATGCCGTGGGCTGGAGGTTTGGTTGCGAAACGTTCCCACTGTCTTAAGATATTAAGGTCAGTGGAGGAAAATATGGCACTGGTGCCTGCTGATCGATGTGTCAAGGTACATAATGAAGCTGCTGCACGAGGCAGGTCCAACCTTAATGGTTGTGTTAGTGTGCTGCCTGACTTTTCTTCACACAGTGAGAATTGGAGGGCAAGACAATGTCACATCTGGGAAATACTGAGCAAATATAATTGGCAGAGATCCTGGATCTAGACCTCCTCCTGTCTAAGGAAAAGAGACGTTTCCTTGGTTTTGTCTTTCTTAAATAGGTCTGTGAGTATCCAAAGAGTTCAGCTTAAGGAAATCAATAAAGATCATGAAATTCCAGAGTCTAGTTACAATCCAGTGAAAACTGCCTGCTCCAGCAAGTCACTGAAAAGCAGTGCCAGAGAATTATTTGATATTGAATACACCAGGTCTGAAGTTGAATGTTTTCCCAGGAAAAAAGGATTATTTTTCTATTCCCTATTTTGTATAATACATGGTTCTCATGTTTTTCATCATAGTTTCTGCAGTCAGTCCCTTGAATCATTGGCAGGAACGCAGCACAATCATTGGAAACCTCTCTGTGCCTCAAGTTAGTGTGTGGCATCGAGTCTTTTGATGAGCCCATAGACCTTTTGCCTGAGGACAGATCAGATGCACTCTACATCACGGATGCTGGGACATACTATACATATTTTACCTTCTAGGAGGTGCCAGGCAACAACTGTGTTTAGAACCTAAAGAATGCATAAAGAACACAATCTAGGATCCCCATTATACCACTCTCTCTGGCATTTCCAAGATATAATTCCTAACAGACTTTGCAAACAAACTCTTGCGGTCATCTGATCTCTGCCTGAATGAGCCTTTCTGATGTAAGGCATAAATAAAAGTTTTAGTAAATATGGAGAAAATTTTTTCTTGCGTGCTGAGAATTTGCAATGAAGAAAGCTCATGCCAGATTTAAGAAAAGAGTTATTGAAGCAGCAAGAGTTTGGACCAATTGCCTGCATGTGGTTGTTCCATAACCAGCAATGAGGTACCATTAAATTAGGGGCACTGCCACTCCACACTAAGATCTCGGTTCTTCATCTGCATAGAAATTGCTCAGAAATTATTTTCAGACAGTCCCATAGATAGTGACATGTGAACAAGCAGCACTAGCTTGAGTGGTGTAGGGAGCAATCACCAAGCCAACTTTAATAGCCTCTTTACTACCAAAGACATGTCCAGCAGTCTAACGGGGAGCGCTCTCTAGCTTGCTGCAGGTTCATATAATATTACCAACCTCATGAGCTCCTGGAACTATAACTGTGTCTTTCACTCAGTCATGCAGTGCAAGTGGGATTACTAATTCCTTAAGGTTTTTGCACTGAGAGTCTCATTTGGTTCATGAGGTTTTCAAGGTGGAGAGAGAGAAGAGCCTAGCACAGTCAGGGTGCCCCAACCCCCAGAGGAAGGACTGCGGATGGACAATAGGTGCAGCCTGTACTCTGCACGCAGCAGAGACCCTAAGAGTAGGCAGAGGGGAAGCATCCACTGCCTAACCTAAATAGCACAGAGCAGCAGAACAGCTAGAGTGGAGCTGGGGCAAGGGAAAGTGGATGATCACAGAAGATCATGTGGAAGAAGGACCATGGAGGTCTATCCATTTTGCAGATGGACATAGCACTGTAAATTGGTGAAGCCTGCAAATGAAGCAGAGCTAACTGTCCCTTCAGATATCTCGAGAATCACAAGGAGGACCAACATGTGCCTTTCCTGGCATTGCTGTTCTCCAAACTAACTTGTGCAAGTACAAGGATTGGGAAGACCTACGTAAAACTGAAAGGATACTCTGAATTTGCATCTTTAAGTATTTTTTTCCATGCCACACTGTAGAAACACAATGGAAGTAAAATTGGCAAATACCACCCATACGTTACCCTACAAAATGACTGAAAATGAGCACAATGTGAACATTACTCCTGGGCTGAATCAAGAGACTGCATTAAAAAAATGTGAAAATTGAATACTGATATACATTAAACTCCATCTTCTCTTATTATGGAATTAAAAACTTACACCTGTAATTATGGCTTACTCTCATTACAAGCAGAGTTGCCACAGTACTGAACACAGGCCAGATTGCACATGAGTTCAAAGCCAGGGGTGCTGCCTTATTTCCTTACTAACATCATCTTTATCCTCTCTTGCCCTTCTCGGTTTACAAGAGTTATGTACTGAAAGTGCTGAGATAAAGTAATGGTAAGGAGGATACTGCAAAAGGTATTTGAAAAGCAGAAGTAATTTACTACATGTCTGCTTTGTTTTACTTCCTAAGCCTTCCTGTTGTGAAAGGAAATTCATCTTTTCTGGCAGACTCCAGCCTTTTTAGGCCTGAGAGCTCCCCAGGAGCTTTTGAGTGCAGGTAAATGGATGCAAGACTCAAGGAGTGCAGTACAAGGAACATGGAATTAATGCTGGGTTTTGCTTTGGCTGTCACATCTGACATACAAGGACAGTGCTGCATCCTTCCTTGCAAGAAGTACCTAGATGGAAAAAATGTGAGGCTGAGTCTTCTGCTCATTGCTAATGGTCTGAAAAGCCAGGAATGGAAGGGTCATACTGCTGGCAGGCAAAGCATGTAGAAATCACACCCAGCAAAGTCTCCATGCAAGACAGATGTCAGGGTGCCCCAAGCCCCAGGGCCCTGAGGAAGGACTGTGGATGGACAATAGGTGCAGCCTGTACTCTGCACGCAGCAGAGACCCTAAGAGTAGGCACAGGGGAAGCATCCACTGCCTAATCTAAATAGCACACAGAGTGGTTTTGTCCTCTTCTGTTCTCCTGCCAGTTTGCACATATGTTCTGAGTATACAGCCTGCCCTCCAAAGACCACTTACAGGGGCAATCACAGGGAAGCAAAGCAGGAAGAAAGTATCCAAAAAGGGAATTTGTTCAAGAGAAAAAAATGGAGACAGATGTAGAGCGACTAGTCACGGCTGGCGGTAAATAACCCTCTGCCTGGAGAGCTCTCTTTCTCTAAGAGGAGTCCACATAGTCCATTCCATATTTCCTTTCTAGGAAGTAAAAATCTTTGTTTTCTTGGCACTTGTTCATTTTTTTTCCTCTTTTCTTTCCCCTATACAATTTTTCCTTTCTATATGTTCCAAAATTATCTTCTCATTTTCCCCTTCTCTTCTGCAGTGTGTTCCCTGTTGAGTGTGACATTTCTCCACTTTCCTTGCACTGTCCCAGGCAACACCTTCTACTGCAACCCTCCCATGGTCTCTGTGCCATGAGCACCTCTGTTTCTACACATGCATAAGCATATGGGTGCTTCACACCTGCTCCTGTGCTCAAGTCCCCAGTTTTTCTCACGTGTCCACCTCAGAATTAAGCAAATGCAACACAGACAGAATTTTCATCCTCTCACTCCCACAAACCGGTCAAGGCATATAGGCCAAGAAGCTATCTCTTCATAAATCTAAATCTCCTGTGAGGAAGCAGTCTACTCAAAGGCAATAAAGCCAAAAGGATATACTATTATCTTTGGTGTGGATCCTACTGGGCTGGAAGGTTGGTGGCTGGCTCCTCTCTGAACTTCCCTTCACAGCCAGAACAGCCACCCCACAGACAAGTTTAAGCTTCCTTTGCTTGGTTTGATTTCCTCCTCCCGTTGTTTGGCCGGTAACCCGAAGGACAGGCTTTAATTACAGAGCTTGGAAACCTGGTTTACACTCCTCTGCCTGTGCAGGATGAAACTTCAGCCTGCCTTCTGAACCAGAATCATTCCGCACTGTTGATACCTGCATTATTCCATGCAGCATAAAATGAACCACCTGGAAGAAACACCAAGTCAAGCAAAAAAATGGGGTTTGTCTCTTCTGCCCCGAGCTTCGCTGAGAAAAATCCCAAACACTGAGGGCTCAGAGGCTCTTGTATGTTAAAACTGTGCCATCATTTTGACTGTAGATTAAATAAATGGCAAGGTCTTTTTCTGGACAGGAGAGACTTGGGAAAGGATGGATCTAAAACAAGCCCAGGCTCCAAAGCTCCCTTCTCAGGGAGGAAAGCTGCAGCAAGCCACCAAGTAATAGGGGATGTTAACATCATTTGTACAGCTTTTAGATGACCAATATATTTTCTAGGCAGATGCCCCATTGAAGACTCATAAAACATTTTACACTTCTGAAGATAAAGCACCCATGTCAAACACAAAGGGCCAGATGTTAATATCAGATCCAGGTGTGATTCCTGAGCCAAGGCAGGGCACTGTGCACAGACCACAGCAGGACGTGTCCCTCAGAGCACCTTGTGCCAGTGACACACCACTTTTGCCCTGGCATGGAAGGACACTTCAGTACTGCTTTCTTTGTCCTTCATCACTGATGAGCTGTGTCTCTCTAGGTAATCTCTCTGCTCATACAGTGACCCTGTTTTACAGAGAAGCTGAGGCAATGAATTCAGAGGACAGGATGCTGGAAAGCCACAGCAGAAGTCTTGGGGTAGGGCTATGTGGATATAGCATAAAGATGGTTTGAAAGTGCATCCCACACAGGCAGGATAAAGCTCTTTTTCTTCATAGCTGTGACAGTGATAGATGGCTGGATGAATCTGAGCTATATCTAGTTGGTACCTGGCTTGAGTCCCTGATGTTGCAAGGTGATTCTCTGCCATTTTACAAGCAAGACTAAGCAAATTCTGGGCTTTTTCTGTAGTAGTGAGGAAGGTCATGAGGAAAGAACCACCTCCTCTTCTCTGACTTGTTCTTGCTTTTCTAAGCAACTCAAAGTTTGACGTGGGCAGTTGTGCTTCTTCATGATGGGCATCCAGTGGCACAGAGACTGGCAGAGGTGCTTTGGAGGCACATGGCTCAGCATCTCAGTGCCACCATCTAGTTAGGCTGTGGACAAGACACTAGTAATGACCACATATGGGGAAACCCACCAGAAGTGACAGCAAAATTAATAGCCAACTTCTGGCTGTTGCGCAAATGGAGAACACTTGTCATTAACAAAGAGCACCCCAAACTTTGGGGGGAGCTAGCTCCCAGCCTGACAGTGACGTAGAAGCAGTGACCCAGTCAGCTTTTAGCCATCTGTGTCTGCAGAGGAGGTTGTGATCTCTCCCTTTCAATGGATGCTGAGCTTTTGTTCATGTTTTTGCCGCTGCACAAGCAGACTGGTTTAGTACAAGGCGAAGCTCTGCCTTACATCATCTGGAGCCTGGAGCTGATGGAGGAAACAGCCCCTAGTGTCCTACTGAGCAGCATACCTCACTGAAAACACCAGAGCCCTGGGGACAGTGGCAGCAAGGCAGTCACAGGGAGCCTGGCACTTGTCTGCCTGCAGGTCCACCCTCTCCTCCTGCCGAAGTGCCACATCTGCAGTCAATAAGGGCCCACAAGCTGGCTCCTCCTCATTAGAGGAGAGAGGGCAGCTGGCAGGGGATCCTCCAAGGGCTCCCAGGCACAGGAATCAGTCCCCTCCCAGTCTGGAATAGCCCAAATTTGGTGACTTTCTGGGCATGCTGTAAAGGACAGCTGTTTGACAGGGTCTCCAGAGAAAGCTGTGGGTATGCTTCCTACATGATGAAGGATATAGGTGGCTGGCCAAGTGCCCACAGAACTGATTTTAATGCTGTTCAGGTTGAATGTAACTTTTCTGTGCGGTATAGTTCATTATACACAGTGCCCTGGACAAGCATGTGCTGTTTCTACACGAACCAAAACCATGCTATTTTAAACCCAAACAAACATGAAAGAAAGAAAAAACCCATGTTGTAAGAGATTCTCTGGGCTGTTTAGAGGGCTTTCTCAAACACTGGGAGGCTGAAGATGAAAGCACTGCTTGCCTCCATCTAACAAATAAGGCTTCTGTTATTTTGTTGGCAATAAATACTTGATTGTTTAGTAAGCAAAAGTGAGGCACTAACTTCATCTCTCCATGTAGCACTGACCCAGAAAAAATATTTCAAATAGTATTAAGCACCCAGATGATCTCCAGATAAGTGATCAATGGACAGTTAAGTATGTAACATAACCCAAAAGATGGTCAAAAGTTCACACACAAAAATTTCTGACTGAAAAAAGAGGCAGAAGAGCTGCTTCCTACACCTCATGAAGTGTCACACTCAGTGATACCCGGTTTGATATGAAGCCTCCAATCACACTCAATAGCATTACAGATTAATAAAACAACTCCTTCTGCAAGTCTCTTAAAAGTCATTACTAAGTGAGCTGAAGTGTTTTATCATGCTTAAAAAGTCCTTCTACCTTATGTAAGTTTAGGGATATTTATTTAAACAGGCTAACTGCAGGGCAGAGCCCTCACAGGTACTGGTTTTTGCTAAGCAATTGTCACCACTACCCCAGAACCAAATCTGGATGTTTCAACAGCAAACAACCACCTGTCTTCTCTGCATTATTTAAATACTTCAGCTATTTGGCCAAAACACAGAAGTGACACACTAACAGAAACATTTACAGTTGCAGCAGCAACAATACTCAGTCACTCAGAGTGACCTTCTCTCAGAAGTTACAAGCTGTTCAGAACTGGTCACCTCTGTACAGCATTCGGTATATTCTGTTAACAAGACAGAGCAACTGGAGATGATGTTCTTGGGCTCTTGAAAGCCATGGCTTACCTGGCTCCACTTCATGCCATCCACTTGACTGGCTGCCACTTCCTGGAGAGCGCCCTTGGCTTGTATAAAATGGCTCCTCACCAGGACTGTCCATCTCATCCTCCACAGACTTGAGACGTTTTGTAGAGCTGAGAAAGCAAAAACACAAGTTCTTTGTGTATGAAAAGGAACAAAGGCAATTCTTCTGGAACCTATCTTGCTAGCCCTGCTTCAGATGAACTTGGTTATGGAAACTGTAACAGATTTAGGACCTGGAAAAGGGGAAGCACAGCCATCATGACTGCCCAGCTTCTCAACATCCACTTGTTTCTGATTTGCTTAATTGCCAATGATCGAGCTTCAGTGAGATACAAAACAACTCTGGCAGCAAAAAGACTGAAGCCCTAAACACACCTGAGTTTAACTAGGAGATAGTTTAACACTTGAGCTTTTACAGGAGAACATCCTTCAAAGCACAACAGAGGTCAATAAAAAGGCAAGAATTTAATTGATAGTGTGTGATTTTTGCAATCTGAATGAGCACGGTAATGACACAGACTCATTTTAGCTGACAGGTTTTTCCACAGCTTATTCAGAATAACAAATTGTTTATATTTTTAATCTTTTAACCATATTCATTAAACTCATGCATATTTTAGTCCTATAAGGACAAGTATAGGGCAGTGAATGACGGAAGGCTCCATTCTTGGTACAAGTGTTCACATTTTCCTACAAATCTAAGTATTTGAATGATAGAAGAATCCATTCTTGGTACAAATCTTTACCTTATCCTACAAGAATACGTATTTTATTCTGCAACTCTATGCCACCAAACTTGCAAAGCCTACTCCCAACCCAAACAGTTACCTCTGGCTACTGTCAGTAGCGAAGGCTTCCCTTGTGATATATCACACCTCCCTCTGCAAAGGCTCAGGAGACAGAAAAACCCTTTCAGTGGTCTCTGGTGGCCCCTGACTCACACTCTGGTAGTTCTGCAGGGAGAGGATCCTCAAGCCAAAGACACTCAGCTTGGCTCTATTTTCTATAATGAGTTGTACAGATTGCAAGGGGACATTACCGAGAATTCTCTTCTAAGTACTTTTCCAAGGCTGGGCCAGCTTACTTTTTTCACCAAATCTGTATTCTATTAAGACTTAAGGCATTCAAGAACAGGCTCCTCTGTGTAGAGGGAACATATTTAAACAGATACAAAATATTCCACTGCAGTTTCTATTGGCTTAAAGCTCACGGCTTCTCCGCAGCTCCCCACCTGAAGTTCTCTGCACAGGTAGGAGCTGGCAGGTATACAAAATGAGTTTGTGAGAAACAGGAAGAATAAGTCTTGTGGTATGCATGGAATGCAGGTTTGGCCATTCCTTTTTAGAGAATTGTTATGTGTCAATAGGGGAAATTGTGTGCATACAATATAATTACCACCTGATAATTCTGCTGAGTCTGTGTATTTAAGGAATTTTTTTTTTTTACTGACTGGGAACAGCCTAATGAGAGGAAAACAAACATATTACCAAGTTATTAACTACCCATGCTGTTTATAATTAGCTCCTTATCAGTGGTAGCTATTTGCAGAAGAATAGAAGAGCAACAACTGAGCTCTTAAGTAACATTAATAACCTCACTTTTTTGCTTCTGGAGTCACAAGCAAATCCTACCTGAGAAGGGTGCTAATGATTAGCACTGTTACAGTACACAAAAATAAAGCGCAAAGTTTTTAACTGATCTGTAATGGGAATTGTAGTCACTCAGCTTCATAATGTGCACACTAAGAGCAAGATGCAGAATGCTCTTTCAATCACTGCAAACTGTAAGAAATTATTGCTAAGAGCCTCCCTTTAAAGATATTTTGTTTTAAATAAAACCAACAGCTTTATTCAAATTACAGAGACTTTCCATATGTGCACTTGCTTACTGCAAAGCTGGTGGCACTGCAGACCGAGATTAAAACGCAAGAGAACTCTGGGCTGAAGTTATACTTTCCTGTCATGTCTCTGAAATAAGTGATCTATTTTAGCTGTAAGGAAAAGGAAAAAAAAAAAAAAAAAAAAATCAATCTTGTTCCTTAATAGTGCTCAAGACTATGAGAGCAACTGGACTTGTTTATAAATCTAATCTCATGGATGGTTAAAGGTAAAAAAATAAAAACATCCTTGTTTGATAGCTGGCATCTAAGCCAAAATCAAAATCAGACTGTGTAGTCATCTGCATTAACAATTCAGTTTTCCAGAGGCTGAGTCACAAAATTCTGAATGCTACATGAAAACTAGAATGTAATATAGGCTGAGGTTCTAAACCATGTTAGTTTCTCAGATAACACTTTTAACGGTAAAAAAAAAAAAGAAGTATATCTTAAGACTTTTCTGCTAAGACAAAGTGGCACATTTCAATATGTTTCAAATTTTCTTCTGCTGCAAGTGAAAGAAACTCCAACAGTTCCAGTAGAACCTCTCCTGATACTCTGAGATACAAGCCAGAAGTTACACAAGTCAGCGCAACAGTTTTTCCTAGAAGCCTGTGCATATAAAAAGAACTTTAAGAGCAATCCAGCTGAACATTCAGCTCTGTGAATCTGAAACAGCTCCACATCTCGGGGCCCCCAAACAGCTTGTCAAAGAGTTTAATAGTTACTTTCCCATATGAGTAATGATGCTGGTCTGGGTTTCCAAGTAACCTGGTAGTAGGCAGAGATTAAATTACCTGGTAGAGGATGTGCTAGGTAAAGACCTCCTCATTGCTCCTGGGCTCATGCTGTAGTATGAAGAACTTTCCAAATCTGAGAGGGAGAAATTAGGGCCTGTTCCTGCAGCTATTGGTGCTGGGGAGACAAAAGAGATCACAGTTAGTAAGTCATGTGAATACGGCATAAGCTGCACTTCCAAATCACCTTCCTCCTCAGGAGTGTGTTTAGTTTCACGATGGGAACAGGTGGGACATGGAAATTAGAATGCACTAATGTTAACTGGCATTGCAATCAAGAAGATGAAGATTTTATCAAGAATACAATGTTCCATGACAGACTCCTTACATTTCTCCAAAGCCATTATATTTTTAAAAACAAAATTAAACTATTACAGCAAGACTCTCTCTAAGCACTGCTTTTCTATTAATACCACTCTAACATTTAATGAAACTTGTTGCTTTTGCTTTTAGGACAACATTACATCTATTGGCATAGTTACAAATAGGCTGCCTCATCCCTGTAGCGTGCTTGGCATAATCTATAAGCAGTATAGGCAGAGAAATACACACCTCAGGACCTTTGGTATATACGTGATGTACATCAATAAGCACAGAGGTTACAAATGCTCCTTGGAGAAAGCACAGAAGCAGATGAGAAACCAGAGTTCTGTTCTGGCTGTGAACATCTGAGTTTTCCTCTGGCCTCTTCTCCAGTTAACGCACAGCTAAAGACATCTGTGATATGACTCTTGAAAACTTTTATCCAGCAGTCAACTCCCACTGCTGACCTCTTGATACCATACCCAGCACCTAAGCTTTACTGCACCCTGGGGATCTCATTTGCCCCCTTGGCCACAGAGGCACTATTGTGATCCCTTGGATAGCTTGTTGTCCACCAGGACCCCCAGGTCATTCTCCACAGGGCTGCTGTGATAAAATTGTTACCACCACTGCTGCTGTTCAGTCATTTACTTATATACAATCATCATAAGTGAGCAGAAAGAAGCAGCTAAACAGAGAGTAAAGAGGCCCAGCCAACACTCATGGGTGATGCTAAAGTGACACAATGCTAGAGCAAACTTCAAGCTAGCCCTGTCTAACTGGGGGGCCACCAGGCCCCCCAGCCTTTTAGATCCCACTCCCAGTCACCCAGTGTGCACCATGGGGACTCACCAGCGATGACAGGAGGAAGAGGATCCCTCTGCCCAGTTGGGCAAGCTTGGGACTTCTGCCTTTCCTGAGGCCAATTAAAAAGGGGAGTGGGGAGGGAGTGCAAAGTGGTCACACCTGGAGTGGGAGGAGACTCCAACAGCACCCAGGTGCTCTGAATTTGGGGAATAAAAGAGGGAAATGTGGTGTGGGGTGGGAAAAGGCTGGATATGGTGGAAAAGGGGAGATGTTGCTGAAAGGAGGGGGATGGAAAGAGGAAGATGGCAAAAAGGAGATGGAGAGGAAAGGAGGAAGATGAAGGGAAAGAGAAAAGGAAGGAGATGGAAAGAAAAGGAGGAAGATAGGGGAAAATAGATGGAGAGAGAAAGAGGGAGATGGGGGAGAAATGGGACAAAAAATA